>JAAGNO010029579.1:0-19803 GCA_033439905.1 Ceryle rudis
GTGCGCAGCGCCGGACGGGTCTGACACTTGTGTAAGCGCCTGACAAATCATTAACTGAGTTGCTCCATCCGTCTGTGAGGTCGGGAAGTTAAGGTTATGCCTCGGAGAAATAAGAAATAAGGAATGAACAAGGCTGGGGGACAGACTCGTTACTGTCCTGCCAATCAAGCAGTTCGGGCGGGGAGGGTGCCTAGCCGGGCCCAGGGCTCCTCTTCAGCCACATCTCCGAGAGGAGAAACTGGGAGAGCTTTTCCTCGTGGATTGGGCCCCTCCTCAGCAGCCTGCGCCTCTGGGGAAGCCAACTCCTGAGCTGCTTTGTGTACACAAAATCCTGTGTGGCAATTCCTCAGCCCTCCTTATCAGCCTTCATCCTATTGCAAAACAAAAATATCCCGTCACTGTATGAAAAACAGTTCGATGATGGCACCAAGCAGAGTGGGTAAAATTGTCTTTAAGTCAATTTGCTAGAAAGTTAAATAATGAAAGCCCAGCCCATCCGTGGTAAAAGGAGCCGTATGCAGAAACCTTTTGACTGTAGTTGGTGTGCTCAGGGGCAGTAACTGAGATGTCAAACTGGTGAAAGTACAGAATATTCTAGCACGTGGTTTGTTGTTTTCCTGAACCCACCAAAGAAATCATCACATGCAAGCCAAAATTTCAAATCTGGGGAAAGACTTTTTTTTCACATGGAAGCAATACTCACAGTTTTCATTTTGGCTGAGTCACGGATGATTTTGCAGGACGTTTGTTTTCAATGAAACGAAGGATTCCTTGTCTTCTGAACAGCTCATTCTCTGTTACGCTGACAGCAGAAATACAAGCCTGAGTTGATTAACAATTCTTACATACAGAGATTGGCAAAATATCTGGAATTTTACAGTGCCGGGTGATTGACTGGATATGCTCACTGCTTGTGAACAGCTACCTTGTTCCACAATTGCACAGACCAGCTCCCTGTTTTTTTCTTAACTGATTCATTGGCATAAATACGGCATGTTAAAACCTCACCACCTTAAACAGAATAAAACAACTGGTTGTAGGTGCTGTAGGTAGAAAAATGAGGTTGGGAAGAGATAAAAAGCATCAAGTGGCAAGTATATGCTGATATTAATCAGCACCTTAGAAGTTCATCCACAAAAGGGGAGTATGTTTTTTGACTTTTCACCCAGTCTGTGCAACTTGTTACATAACCGAACCTGACAGAGTCTGTTTTTGTGTATTTGGCTTAGTCATGTAATTGTTTTTAAATGGCAGGCAAATAAAAATACACAACTAGAAGGAATATTGGCAAATAAATACTTCTGTCTCGCAAAATAACTTTGCTAGGATTCTAGTGAGTCATGACAGCAAAAATGTCACCTGTAGGAAAGATCAATAAAAATGTTATGCTATTATAATTTCACTTGAATGTAGTAATTTAAGAAACAAACTGATTTTAAAATTTTCTGTTTCTCATAGTCCATCCTGATTCTTGAGGCTTTCAGTGCTTTCTGTGGAAATAGCATTGTACAAGAAAAGCACTGTCACTGGAAAACTGAGGCACAGAAAGACCTACGTGATTGTTTCACTATAGCATTGGAAATACTGCATAGGTGAGAATGGGAAACTAAAGTTTCTCCCGACTTACCATCTCTCTTTGCAAACAACTGTAAGGACAAAAAAAGATTTCCTGAGCTTAGCTAACAATATCTGAGAGCATTTGACCTAGACTCTGTTCAAATGTAGCCTTTTTAACTCTTTCTTTGAACAAGTACAAACCCAGTGATCTCTGGACAATGATTAAAAGGCTAGCAGATTTTTGCTAACACCAAAATATTTGTTGAGCTGTGTGACCAGGCTTCGTTTTTATCATAAATGCAGCTAAGGTGCCTAGTCTTTTTTTTTTGTTACTCACTATACTTCTGCAGCACAGTTGTTCTAACATTTAACATTTCCCTAAAACTAATTATCTGGGCATGCTTCAATCTTCAACTCAGTAGTTTTGTTTTCTCTTTTAATTTAATCTTTGTTAGCCCTAATCAGACCAGGTGTTTATCACGTAAAATTACAAAAACATATTGAGAAAAACCCCAGTGGATTCAAGCTATTCAGTATGCACCCCACTCCCAGAAAATCAAGCTCGCTAGTTCTCAAAAGTCTATGTGCTATTTAGAACCACAGCACTTGATTAATGTGGCAAAATTATGCCTTTAATTAGAGTAAATTCTAACAGTTATTACCGACAAAATGAAGGTTTAAAAAATCCAAACTATCTGTGATTACCTTTGAAAACTGTAGAGGCTTTTGTTAGATTTTTTTTTTTTATTTCACCCTTTTGCACATCTTCCCTTGCCTTTGTCAAGGTATTTTCAGTGAGGTTTTATATCTATAATGGCTTCACCATATAAAGCCTCACTATCATTTCTTAAAGACGGTTACACTAAGAGAACTAATATCTTACCTTTATACCATTTTCTGCCGTAGTGGCAGCAGCAGAGAAAATAATTATCTCTACTGAGGTACTGGATTGAAGCCACAGAAGTAGCTAGATTTTTCTAGTGCAAGGCTATAACCAGGCCTAAGTCTTGTCTACCAATACAGTGTTTTCTCTACAAGCACCCCAAAATACATTGCATCAAATGTAATGTTACAGAGGATCACCTCAAGGGAAAAAAAAAAGAAGGGATTTGGCCAGTATAAAACACACGCCTGAAGATACAAACCTGAATTTGTAATTTATGTGTATTTGCTGTCTCAGCGTGATAGAATATGTTGAACACGTCTTATGGTCCTGATACAATGAGCTGTGCATCCTTGATCTTTCTTGAGCATTTCAAAAGCCCGTTTTTAACTGTGAAAAACAGTCCATCTATTTGGGCAGTACTTCTTGAGAGTCAAGTTCATCCAACAAGCAGAAGTAGAGATATCACGAGCTAACTTCTTGGCAGTAGTGCATAACTCTTTGAAAATTATCAGTGGTTGAATGTTTTGTGAGGAGTCTTGCCTATTATTAAAGCTGCAGTGAATGTTGAGCTTAGAGGTACTGTGAAAATGTGTATTTTTTATTGCAGATAAGGAAAAGGTTCCAAGAGATTAAATCAGTACCGTCAGTCCATCATTTCCAGAAGCCACTTTTCAGCCTAATCTGAAACTCCCCCTGTGTGCATTTACACAAACCACAGCACTGTAATTCTCTGGCGTTTCCTCCAACTTAATTTTCCTTTTCTGCACTTACTAACAAGAAGCAGATTTGCCCTGTATTTTCTGTTGTGGTTTGGGCCTGGGATTTTTTACTATTGAAAAGCATTAATCCTTTGTCATATTTTTGGAAGAAACTTGAGTAGAGGAATGGATTTTATTGCTAGCTTTGACAACAGTGTTTGCTATTTCAATAGCAAGTTCTGTGATTCCCTGTGACAGCTTTGTCCTTAGCCTGGAACATCTCCCTGCTGGAATTTTGCCTTGAACTGTAACACAGGAACAGAATTAAATTCTGTGCAGGGTTTTGAAAATAAGAATGATACCTTTCAAATCAGTCAAATCAAATCAATCAAATCAAGTCAAGAGCTTATGATTTTTGAAAGGTCATTGTAGCTAAAACCAAATAATTAGCTTCAGCATAGGGTTGACTGGGTGGCATGTAGGGCTTGTGAGATGCAGGTCAGACAGCGTGACATACTGGCTTCTGCTCTCGCACTAAGGCTGCATTAAATCAATCATTCAGCAGCATCTCTAATAAACTGTGCATTAGGTGATGTGATCTGCACTGGCCAACCCTGAACTTCTGTAAGGCATAATGTTCCGTCCTAGAGAGAACTGTAATAGTCCAGGGTGAATTTTGTGTATGGATGGATAACAGTGGCTAGGTCTTCATCTAATGGGTCTAAGTGTACTGGACTAGATGTAATCTTCTGGGTAGTTTATGGATGAATTAACCACATAATAGACTGATGGAGTTATTTGTGGAAGTTAATTGACAAGTCTCAGGAAGCAGTGCCAAACATTTGTAATGGTAGTATTGTAATGGAAGAAACATTTTTCTTCTAATATGCTTCTCTGTTCTTATTAATCCCTTGCAAATATTGGTGGTAATTAATGCTTTATTACTTCCTCTGAAATAACTGTTGTGAAAAGTGGCTGTCTTTAAACATTGCATAAGTGATAAAATATTTAGATAGATTAAACAGGCTATGTTTCACAACAGCAAAGTACTGCTGATACTTTTTACAGCCCTTTTTCTGAAACTCCACCTTAGACAAAGAACATAATTTCTTATCTTATACATCTTCAGAATACTGCACACAAACATGTAATTGTTATGGAGGGAAGGGTGCAGATGACTGTGCTATCTGGTACTCCTTGCATTTATCCAGCACGTAGAAGTTCAGTTTCCGTAATGTGAGTTCTTAGGAAATCAGATTCTAGATTGTTAAAATTAGACATTTTGTAGAGTGAACAAATATGAGCTAAAACAAACAAACAAACAAACAAACAAACCAAAAAACAAAAGGCAACAAACCCAACAAGAAATTTAGACCTGAAATGACTTTTCACAAACAGACAGAAGTCTCAGCCAGTTCTGAGCTGCTGCCGAGGACACTGAGGCAGCAGTACCAGACAAAGCAGAGTAAGAGTCTCCAGATATATGCAGAGAGGAAGGGATTCATTCAGCATTACTTTGGTCAAAAAGAAACAACGTACCGTCAGACTCAAGACAGGCAGCAATCCACTTTTGTTATCAGAGTATGAGGCTGATACACAAAATTTAAAACCAAAATGAATTCTGTATTTTGAAAAATCTCCGTGTAGAGATTTATCTGCCTAAATGCAAGCATCAAATACCAATTTAGATACCTATTCTACCATGCCCTAAGAAGGCATGGGTTTGCTGTTCATCCTATGTCACATGTGACAGCCCAGTGTGGATATTTCTGATATCCTTGTACATTAAATATGGCACCAGACACTTGTATTTAAGTGCCTGAACTGTTTCTTTTCTGCTTCTAGAACATGCAGTTTACAACAGATTATCCATGACTTTAGGAAACAAAATGAAAGTTCAGTAACTTCATGCATACTGCATTGTGAAATTTGGTTTTGGAAGCTTTCATTAGATCTAAGGAGTTTTTTCTCTAAATCTCTGAACAGTAAGAAATTTAAAATGTGATTGTATGCATATCTGCATACATTTTTTTTTTTTCAGGATTTTCTAGAATAACTTAGCCCATATTTGCACCCCCAAATTTGCACTAGCCGTGATTGAGCAAAGCAGTTTCCAAATCAACTTACCTATGCACGTGCAATTTAGAATGCCTTGAAAATGGGCTCTGAAATGGAAAGATCTCCTGAACCTTAATGATGGAGTCACTATGTTCCTCACAAATGACAGGAAATAAATCAAACAAATACTTACCTGGCCAGCTGGAATTCCTAAGATAGTGCCACTATATGATAAAATGTCTGCCACCATTTTAATACATCACCTCGTAGGACATTTAGTACTCTTTGGAACGAACTAATCCCAGAGGGTTTGCACAGAGAAGGGGCATTTGCTCTGTCTCGAGTTTTTCCAAGAAAACTATATTCAGAGAGTGACGTATTCAATAAAGCTTTGAAAAACTAACCTACCATTCCTGTTTTTAAAAGCATTGTACTGACTACTTGGAAGTTATTATATTAAAAGGTTATTAATGCAAATATCTGTAATTCAAGAACCCTATCTAACAACGACAATCTCAGCACTTATGATGAACCTAATTATCACAACATCAGTGCACCTAACATTTTAATGTATTTATTCCCTTTATACGGATGAGTAAATGTTTGCATCTTTATGTGCCTGAATGTGTTTAAAAATTAACCCTAAGTGGATATTCAGAGTGCCTGACTTTAGACACTATACCGAGTTAGGCTGGCCATTTAACAGAGGCATAGAACTTCCATGGAGAAACAGAAGACTCCAGAGGTCAACTGAAAAACATAGAGGGGTTTTCGCACTGACAGCCACCCCAGAATACCTTTTTGTTCCCTCTGACTACATGGGAGACCTAGAGAGAACTGTCTTCTGACTTAAGCATCTCTGTTAGCTGTTGAAAATTGGACAACGCAATTAATTTGCTAAGTGATTTTCTCAAAATCTAATGGAATTTGTGGCTGAGTAAGGCATGCAAACTCTGAGTCCAAAATTAGTACTTGAACAATCAGGCTGTCCTTCTTTGTAACTATAATGAAGGTTTCTTGTTTCTGTAAAATGTATTCATACTTCAGTACTCCTGACAATAAGTCAGCTTTAAATCTGGTCCAAAAGGTGATTATCCTTTGAGCTAGAGAAAATTGATGTCATGTTTACTGAAGCTGTGCTCTGGAGTTGTTTAGCAGCTACTCTGCTTCGATAAAAAAGTGGGGTTTTTTTCTAATAGTCCTAATTTTACCATGACAAATAGAACAATTTCATAACACTGAAGGTAAGCAACCTTCTAGTTCACTTCTGTGTATTTACGAAGGAGACATTATGCAACACATGAATAATAATATACAAGATAATTCCAGACAATTGTGTTACACATAGTGGCCCTGAGTCAAAACGTCTTACAAAATTTCCCTTGGGGTGGGAGGGGAAATGAGAAAAATGCTAGCTACTGAACAAGTTCATAAGTAATTTGCACTTGACTTCAAAGAAATTTAACATCTGATGTATCTTAAGCATTTGGGAAGCAGGAGTACAAACTGAGATCACATCTAAAATTAGGAAAGTTGTTAAAGCCACTCAACCCTTTTAAATTCAACCTTCAGTGTTCTCCGCCAATTCCATAAATTTAGCTCAACCCCATTGTACTTGTCTGAGAATTCAAACATGAGAAAGCAATCCAATTCTCTTTTTTTTTTTTACATTCTTTGAACTTATTTTATAAAACAGTACCAATACAGTTTTCAGACTTCTAACCCACTTGAACTTTCATCCCATCATCCAAGAACAACTACTGGACTAATAATACATTCTTTTTTGTAAACTCCTGGTTTTGATAAATCTGCACGACACAAAAGTTGGTATTCTTTCTCATGACTGGATTTCTGTGCTATTGGATCACTCAGGATGACATACCCATTCCACAGAAGGAATAAGCACACAGTGACATTTCTGTCAAATTAGCCACAGCACATGCTAATGAATCTGTAGCAGCTTTATGTTTCTGTGTTGACTTTATGCAGGCTGTGGGAGGACAGACAGTATATGATCTGGCAAAAAGCTTACTGGTAAAAATTCCACCCATTGAAAATCTCTTAACAAATTTGAACCAACAAAGTGAGTTTGAGGATTCTTCTTCCTGTGGCAATTCTTCAGGGCTTCAAGCACAGTTTAGCATGTTGTCAAGCCACGGCCTCAGAGCCAATACCAAGCCTCTGACACAGAAAAGCCAGAATGTGTCCTTGAAGGTGATACATGACACTTCCTAACTGATAAATTAAATGGGTTAAAACCCCATTCCATTTTCTACAGAGAGTTTGCTTGGCTCTCAAGCAAGAACGTAGGTTTCTATTATAACATATTGGAAGCTTTTAAAACCAAAGCAATTAATAATAAATTTATTCAAATTGACACAGTTCTGGTTACAATGTCTTCATTATTTCTTCAGAGTTATGAAACATGAATTATATCACTGTAACCACAACAATAGTCAAGGAAATCTAATTTGCCATGGAGTCTCTTTGTAGAGTCATCATGTAGCTCAAGGCATACATTCAATTATTTTCTTGTACTGTTTCTTATATTGGTGTTATTTCAAATGCTAGAGTGATACTATAAACTCATTACATCTAATTTTTAAAAATATTCATACACAGCAGTCTCTAAAAATATCTACTTACATAAGAAATTAGAAATAATTACATCACTAAAATCTATTAAGCATACATTGAAGAGAAGTGCATTTCAGATTATTTTATATATTTCAAACACTTTGTTTAAGCAGTACATGCATTTTATCATCATAGCGAGCAAGCTAGCCAATGTTTTATTCAATTCAAATTCAAGCTGAATTAAATTAACACAGCATAGAATTCCTGAATCATGAGAACAGAATCATTAAAATGATCAACATAAGCCAAAAAAGGACTTTTTAAAGCAAAATGAAAAGGTTCTCCATTAGTATCTTTTCTCTCTTATACTTCATTTATTAAATTCTTCTAACAAGAATGAAGTGAATTATAATAAAAAAAAAAAGAAAAGAAAAGAAAAAGAAGCTGATAGCCTCTTTTACAGCTTCTTAGGATGGAAAGATTTTTTTCTCTCTCACTTTGCTGTCAGAAATGAAAGCCTGAGCTGCAATTATTAAAGGTCTGAATTTGCATTTTTCAGCAATCCAGAGAAATGAGAGCAGCTATTGTTATGATCATTATCGTTATAAAGTTCCTTATCTATAGATCTTCTAACAAAGCTGTTGGTCAGCTGTTTGTTAGATGCCTTGCCAGCTATCAGATAATCTCATAGATTAAAAAGAACAGCAAATTAAAATGATAGCTTTGTATACTCACAGATGGTAAATCTTCTATAAACTAAAGTAACTGGATACAGCGTCTAGTGCTAGAAGCTAATGCAGGAAATTTGCAGAAGCTAAAAATATAGTGATGGATTTGTAAATAGCTGATAAGATTTTTGTCTCCAAACACAGTTCTCTTTCCTCCCAGTCCTTGCTGAGACAGCTGGACTACACAACCTCTCAGCACTGAAAGCTCCCCTAGGCCAAGACCTCTTGAGCTTACTGTATTTTGAACAGCTATTTGAGGAAGAATTTTCAAGTCAAAAAGGGTCACGATAAGACCTTTCTGGCCTGAACTATCAGTGAGAAGGACCAGCTTGGGAGAACAGAGTGCCAGATCCCTTCTGCAGTAGTGGAAGAGGGTATCTTCTCTGCCAGAAGTTGGACAAGTTCCGATGACTCTCTAAGTAACTGAGCTGATTGAGTAAAATAAGCAGCCCCAGCCTTACCCTATGAATGAATCTTTACAGACCTGCCTTGGAACACTTCCAAAACCAGCTCAAGCAGACACCCACTGAAACAGTGTATCAGGAGCTTACCTGCTAGAAATACATGACAGGAAAATGTAACATCCAAGCTGAAGTTTAATGTTCCTAGGGAAGCTTGAAAGTATGCACACTTTATTTCCAGTTTTCCCTTACAAAAGTGTATTTACTCATATTATTTTTCACTGTGCACATCTCTAGTCCTCCTGTGGAACCAGTCTGGAAGGATGGTGTCTAGCATAGCATCCCTTGGTAGGTCTGTGCCCTGTTTCACTCCAAATTCTGTTACTGCAGCAGTAAGTATGGAAGACTTTAGTGGAGGGCTACAGCTACACACAGTCCTCTTACCACTGTCAGCCTTTTAAAGAGCCTTCAATCCAGGGCTTATGCAACTATCTGCCCACATTCAGTGTGTTAGAAGGTAGAATGGAATTGATGAAGTGAGGTAGTGAGTCCTCCACACTTTCATAATGCTTTGGAAGTGAGGCAGGATTATATTCCTCTGCACAGGCTTTTAGCTAATCAACACCCTGGGAATAAGTGTTTTGTTTCCTGGTCCTGCACAGGATGGGAGAACAGCTAAAAGTGTCTGCATTTGGTGTAAGTTCCCTCACCATTTCTTTGGTTACCTCTGGCAGGCCAGTAGCATGGTCACTCTTCAAAAGTTCTTGGTTGCTATATAATGCGCTGCAAGTGAGTCATGGGTGTTCCAGAAGGGCCTCCCAAATACACAAGAGCTGGTGTGACACCAGTGAGGCAGGCACTTCTTCTGAGTCTGCTGCATAGCTGTGGACAAGGTACTCTGACCTGAAAAGGTCTTCTAAACTGCTTGACAGCAGTCATATAGAGCAGCTGAGGTATTGCTATTGTTTCAAGAGATTAGGGAATTAATGCATTTCCAGTGTCCGACTGCTGCATAACTAAAGGAACAGAAATAATTTAGCAGGTATTGCAATTTGGTTTTATACTAGGATTCCATTTTTCAGGGAGTAATAGTAAGAATATATCAAATTGTTGACCCTTTCCAAGAAGGCTTCAACATAAATTAATTGTTGCGTAAAAAAAAAAAGAATTTAATGTTTACAGTGCAATTTGTCACTGAAATGGAGGCTCAATTAGAGTCTCAATGATTTACAAAAGACATTTTAAAACATAATGTCCAAACAATGCTACATAAATTAAACATGATGTAATTGAGTGTAACACTAAGTGGCTCATCACTGTTGATTCATGTGGAAATCACAGAAATTTTACTGATCATTATGCATTCATTCAGTATTAATGTGGATACCATATGTGCTTCCATAGGGATTCTACTGTTACTCAGCATTCATTAAGTTTTAATGTATCATTAAAAAGGCATCAAAAGACCCATCTAAAAATACTGCCACAAAGGTAGATAATTTAAAGAGAGTTAAAGAAGCATGTTTCACTTGAACATTGCACTACAAAGTAAGTTAATAATGAATCAGCAGAAATAGTTTAGGAGAAAACACTGTTTGATTGTAAGGCAGACTAGAAAGAACGTTTTAACTACAGGCAATATATTCTCCCTCTTCTCAATTTCTCAACAGCTACCTCTAGGTAGGCTAAAGTGCTTGTCATGCAAGTACATTGTCTTCATTTAACTGATGCTTTACAGTAGGCTTCAGCATAGTGATTGACTGTAGTGCAAATACGTTTATAAAAAAGGGGAGATAGAGTACAAATTAGGGCCAGATTGCCTGCTGCATTCAGTTTGGTGGATGGGAATTGAAGAGGGATGAGAAAACCACAACAGTATTAGTAACTTGCCCACAGCTCCTTGCTTTTCCTGCTAGGCCTCCTGTGCATCTGCTAGCAAAATGTGCTAGGGCTGTACTCTAGCATGTCTCAAGTATTACATTGCTGTAGCTCCTTCCACGCATGGGCATACTTTCCCTTAGGGACAGATATTGAGGCCCTAAGCACATCCTCCTTTGTATTGTGGGTTTGACTCCCTGAGCTCAAGGCCAGGCACTGCAGCTGGTGACCTTGGGAAGAGATCTTCAGACAGCTTCCCTTGGGAGGCTGTAGGTAAAGCTGTCCCCTTCCTGGAGAGCTGCTCTTGATGTAAGGCTCTAGTGCTTTGTCCCTGCTTGAGCTACAGTTTATGCTGCATCCTTGCTTGTGTCTGGCCGTGGACCTGCTGGTCTGCACTCAGAGCCACAGTCTTTTCCTCCTCACTAGCAACTTGCCTGGTAATTTGGACTCCTGGCTGACCCTGTCTGCTGTTTCCAGGCCTGCCCTGCTCCCTCACTCAGGCATGGTGTCTTACTACGCTAATTTTGGACTTGCCATCCCTTTAGGATCAATGGCTCTTGATGTTCAGGTGGCAGGTAGCATGAATGCTTGCTTGGCAAGGGTCTGTTGCTTTTAAGTTGGCAATCTTATGCAACCCATGCATCGTATCCTTTTTAAACTCTTTTGTTCACTGACCAAGAACTGAAAAGATCATCTATGAATCAGATGATCACTTCTGTGAATAGGACTTAGAAAGGCTCTATTCGGCTGGATATTTAGTCCTCAAGAAGTGTGACACAAAAACTTCTCTCAAACTCTTCATCTTGTACAGAAGATGGGTATATCCTGCAGGTGACTCACTATGGCAAACAGCTGCAAAAGAAGACAGATTTGAAAAATAAAAGCAACTATGAGAAAACATCCTTTTCAAGATATTGAGAGAAGCGAATCATAAGGCATGCTCAGATCTACGTCTCTGACAAATCTCAGTGACATCTAACAGATAAAATGGTAAAAGTGTACAAGATTCAAATGCCTATGGTACAGCCCTTTACAGTATGTAAAGACGTGAGTAGCATAGAAAGCATGAATGGGGAGTGATGAGTTGATACCTCTTTCAGAAGAACTGGAGAGGATAAAATTAAGCTAGCAAATGGAAGTTCACAACAAACAAAAAAAAGATGATTCTTCAGACAGTGTGTCAAGGAACTCCTTGTCACACAGTACTGTCTATCACTACTCAAAGATTACAGGAGTTGAAAGAATGAGTAGTCAAGTTCTTGCATGAAGAATATTTAAGACTACTAAATACATAGAAATAGTTTTCACTTGGGCATTCTCAGAACTAAAAATTGTTGAAGGTTAAGCATACCTAGGGTATTACTTTGTATGTTTTATAATCTTATGTTTCCCTAAGCCTGAATATTTGGTCATTGTCAAAAGGAGGACAACAGGCTAAACAAACTGTCACTTTGACCCAGTACAGCCATTCTTCCATTATGCGTTAAAGCTGGAACAGACTATTGCTCGAAGATGCAATGATTAATCACTTGCCATGGTGTAGCAACTTTTTTTTGTGTTGAAACATGGTTATGTCATCCTGACCAGTTTTTCACTTTTTTACACTAAACAAACCCAATTCCTTTAATGTTTCTTGACATGTTTTCTAAAGGTCTTATAACTCGTTTTATTCTCTCTCTCGCCCCTATTTCTTTCACCTTTAGATTATCAATCTAAAGAGTCAGAATTCAATGTAACATATCTGATGCTTTTAATTGCCTGTTTTTTTCTTCACTGAGACAAAATCATTCCAGTTTGATTTATGCTGTTGTTTTTCCCACTGATGATCACCACCAAGCTCTGTTTTTTAATTAATAATGTAATAGTTGCACAAGAGAAAACTCACCTACTTCCTTTTCCTGACAGTGTGTTATAGCAGACCCTTCCTTACCCCTCTTTTCAGCATTTTCTTATATTTAGTGGGCATGAAAGAATATGATTTTTAAAAAAAAACCCCATGTATTGAAATTCCAAACACACATGACAGCCTAGAATATTGTTGTTTGTGTTTTGGTTTTGTTTTGTTTTGTTTTTTTTTTAAATTAAAAAAAAAAAATATTAAACCCACCACTTTCAGGTAGATCCCTGACACCCCACTTCCCCCAAACCTCCCTCTGTCATGGTCCCTTGTGTCTTAGAATAGCTTCTGATAGAGCTCTTACACAGCTCAGAGTAAAGCTGTGGTAGCTCTCCTTTACACAGTTATGTGTAAGAGAGTTATCCGCTACCAGCAGCTACACAAACTGTAATGCTCTCCTCTTCCTACTCCTCAGTCATCTTGGAAAAAGGAGCCTCGGGTAAAGCGTCTCAGAGCTTTCTGTCCTCAGCACTCTAGAGAGTGTTAAAGCATTCCAGATCTAAGAGCTGGGGCCACCAGCAACTCAGCTGCCTCGTGGCTGTCTCCCACCAGACCTTCTGTCCATTCAAGAATTAACCATAGCAGTACTACAGCTTTTATTAAGTGTTAACAGTATGCCAATCCTTGAAAGTAAGGCACCTAACTGTGCAGCTGCCTGGGCCCCCATCTTCCTCAGAGTCCTCTACAACTTTAAAAGGAAGTCCAGAGTCTGCTTCTTCAGCCTTTGCTTCATCTCTAGTATCACTTCGGTGCTGGAGTTTAAAATTGCAGCAGCTTGGCATACATACTGTAGGGACTGAATTGCTTGGTACATGCACTGTGTAGCTGCAGATGTCCCCTGACATGATCCACATTTATGTAGCCAAATAGACATCGTTTTGCAGAATGCAAGTATTTAATTAGCTTTTAGCATTTGAAGAAATGGAATAGTGTCTGCTGATGGGATCAATCACCCTGTTTAAACAAGGTGACCAATTGCAGCTCTCTCCCTCTTCCTTCCCCCATCTCCCTGTTTTGTATGTGTGTTTCATTTAGAAAACTGCAATCAATTTAACTATATTAAAGATTATTTTCCTTGTATTTTTTTTAAGATAAATCAGAGCTATATAAAGCCTTGAGCAACGGCAAAGTAAATTCAGTTATCCTTGCTTTACCACTTCAGATTGTTTGACTGTAGCCATCATGTCTTAGTTCTCATTCAGGAGCAAATACAAAGGGAAAAAAAAGAGAGAGCAAACAAACAGGCAGACACATACGTAACATACATAGAACTGGGGTGGTGTAAATTATGAAATTCTGAGCCAACTATAGTTTATTATTTTTTCAACTAGAAATATATTAACCCTTAGTAAGTACACTAGTGGTTAATGGACACCAACACTAGTGCACTAAGTACACTAGTACTTGCAAATAGGCACTGTTGGCCAAATTTATTCTTTAAAAGCTGTTGCAACTGCAGGTTCTGTGCACTTAATGCTCTCCCTGCCCTGAGCCAACTGTATGTTTCAAGACCTTTACTCCACTGGATGTTCACTATTACATAAGCAAGCCCATTCTTTAACATTCCCATTCTTTTCACTATTCTGTCACTTGGGAAAATTTCCTTGTATGTACTGTATTTTAGTGTGCTCTTGTTGTTCTGCGATATCATAAAATGTCACAAACTAAGCAAGGTCAGCCTTGCTTAGTACTCAGAGGAAAGACTAAACAAGCGCCATTACCCTTTGCGTGGTAGAGGAGAGGGTGATGCATTATCATGATGTAGCCAGTACTCTGCTTTTTGACTTAGTGTTACAAGTTTGTAAATGGCACTAGAAAACCCTACTGCATGAAATTGTGCTTATTTATAAAGCACAGGACACAAAAAGCGGAGTAAGAGCTCGGTTCAGACACTAGACATGACAAAGTCAGTTTTGCAGAGGTGAAAACATCAGCTCTCCAGTCCTATTGTATTCTAAGTAGCCATGTTCTCCATACCCAGCTTTCCTTTGACAAAAAACTGTTCCATAACACTTTAATGCTCCAGTCTATATTTGACTGACAGATACAAACCAATCATCCACAGACTTCAGCGTCAGTGTTTTATATCCTTCCAATCCTTATCTGAACAAAAAACTATCAGCCGGGAGACTTCTTTCAAGTACTCACATAACAAGGTGTTTTGTCATTTTAGTTAAATCTCACTACTTATAAATACATCACTATAGTCTATGTTTTCCCCTCCCTGCTTCTGTATCATCTTTCTTCAAAATTACAAACTTTTCTGATATGTATAGTGATGGAGTACACTCTCTTTTTCCATTACTACCTATAGGAATTCAGGTATCTAATAACCACATGAAAATAAGGTACCATTGTGACCATCTAACCCTACGCAGTGGTAATATTGTATAACATCATGCAGTAATCTCTACATGAAGCTTGTAATTTGTGATAGAGTTAAATCTCAGCTGACATACAGAATTTAAATAACTACAAGTTATAGAGCAGCACCCAATGTTCTCATTCATAAATCAGAGCAGGCTTGAATTTACATCTTAAAAATGACTGAAGACAGTTGTAAAGGAGCCGTTATTACTAAAACAGGAAGAGCTTAGTATTTCAAGAATCACTGACATAGTATAGACATTCTCAGGTGCTGTTCTTGTCAATTTAGTAAGGGAATGCCTCTTATCACAGCCACTGCATACCCTAAGTGACAGTATTTCATTAGTGAAGTGTTAAGGTTCACCTAATTATATACTACTGAACATCTGGGGATCCTTCACACTTAAAGATGTTAAAACATTTTGTGCATTTGTTCAACATTTAAATTCAATATGAAATTCAGATTAAAAAATCCAACTAGAGACTTAAAACTCTGAGAAGATGATGCCCCATTGCTTTGCCATTCTCTGAGCATGGCAACAGCAGAAGCAGAACCCCCTATACCGACAACTGCTCTACTTTTAAAGTTTAACTTGAAACTTTGAAGACTGATGGAATTTTAATAAGCGTTTCTTGGCACACTTCAAATTCTTATTTTCACAGTAAACTGAGATATAGGAGACTTTTACAGATTTACAGTTCACAACCTGATGCAGGTAGATACCCCAGCTGCATAAAAATGCAGAAAAATCATAAGATTAAATCTGTAAGTGTTTGAAAGCTATGTAAATACATTTTAATATTCCACATGGTGATCTGGCTCAATTTTTTTTGCCACTAAATAACTACAGGAATAGGATACTTAATTCATACATAGCAGATGTATAACACGCTGGAGGAGTTCAACAACATTGATCTTAAAGCTTCCCTTCCCTCAACCCAACCTCCCCCACCTCCTGATGCCTGATTTTTACTGAGAGAGTTGGGTCACTGCTAATACAAATAACAAAACAATGGCACCTCACAATTCATCTATTACAAGACTGGAGTGTATTCCTCAGAAATGCCTAGTCTTCCACTCTGACTGAATGCTTTCTTCAGTCTCTTCACGAATATTACCAGTTCCTCTGAGGTTTATTCAAATGACTAAGGCGGAACCTAAGAATCAGCTTCCCACCCTACCCCTAAATTCCTGCTTCAAGCATTTTTTGGGAATGCCCATGCACTCATCAAATCTACTGCTTTAGAAATTGCCAAGCAGATCAGCTGTTGAAACAGAAGACAGTTGTTCTTCACATGCAGAAGCTGATGTCAACAAAACAGCTACTAAAAATACACTCAATTATACAATCACAAACTGGTAAATAGCAAATGTCTCTGGCATTTGTGTATAATCACATTGGCTGCGGCACGTTATTTGCTATAGACCATTCTCAAAGTTTGAGAAGTTCACCAAGGAATTAACAGTCTACATCCAAATCCAACTCTTCTGGATTCTTTCGGGCAGTGGAGTGGTATCTATTTCTGTTGGAGATGATACAGCCCTTATTATTTCCAGGCCCTATATTATACATGCACAATCACTCTGAAATAATGATTACCAGTAGGTGTAGCTGAAACTTCCTAATAGTTTTAATGTCCTTTCCAGATACTGTTTTTTCTCCCTTTCCCAATGCCAAGATATTTTCTTTCACTGCCATATTAGCAATTGCAGAATGACGCCTGTCCTGTGCAGAATTGTTTGTCATCATTGTATTGATCACGTGAAAGTTACACATCACAAGTTTTCAGGCTTTCAAAGTTAAGCTTTTAGTTTCTGGTTTGTATCCATACATTCCAGAATTGTGCAACATATGTAGAATCCTGAAGCCAAAACAGAAAACATAAAATATGAAAGGTGAGGGGAGAAGCAGCACTTCCTACTGTAAGACACTGATAAGGAATACGAAATTCATTCATCTTTCACTGGGAAGCCAGTGAAGTCATTCCTCAGTTGATAATTTACCTGTAGATTGCTCATATGTGCATTAAACAGGGGAGGAGTAGGAACATTCTTCTGCCTGTCCTCACAGAAGTGGTGATTCTCCTGATCAAGAAATGCAGAACTCATTTACCTCATCTCTTCTCCTTCTGCCTCCTATTAATTCTATTCTCTTAAGTATCCTGAATAATTTAGGAAGAACTAAGTCCATTAACAGCTTTAGTGGTCTTTCCAGGGTGATGGAGGGAGGGGGAAAGAAAGCATTCACGTACTATTTTACTTAAACACTTAGCTGTTGTGAAGATGGCAGCTCCAGTCCACACTATTTTGACTTCAGCCTCACATTCTGTTAACATGGACACAGACAATTAAACTAAGACACATTTTCCCTTCTGCAAAGAGCTCTATTTGCTTAGCTACCAACTCATCAACTTAGTAATTTACAGTTACGCTTCAATCTCATTGTAGTTGTCCAACACCTGATAGGTGCACTCTGGCCAAGCATTCAAGGATGTATACCCTACTGCTCAACAGCATCTCTCTTTCTATTCAAAAGAATTCTTTCACCTTCTCAGCACATATGTATTAAAATAGGATTCTGAGCAGCTCCAACTGAAAATGTTTGCATTAGCTGGTAACATGTGCCTGTACAAAATCAAAATTAAAAGCATTAGCTGCTCTCACTCTCATCCTTTACTTAGTGTGTGTGATCCCATGCTTCTTGGTCCCTATTCACATCATTTTCACGTCTTCCTTAGAGATCTTCATGTTGCACCCTATGATATGCTAGGGCACAAGTCAAAAGTAGCTGGGGAAAAAGTAGGATACTGATTACTAAACATATGTCCCAAAAACGGAAACATCCAGCAGTTTAACATCTTTCAGCTGCAAGTGTGAGAGCTCCTGCCTTGGCCTTAAAAGCTGTAGTCACAAGAATATTTTCAAATACTATCTGGTGATACTCTCCCAGCAAAACTGCTCCCTTCTCCAGATATGACTCTAGTCTTAATCTTATTCTTCTGTAGAATAAATAAAAATGGTATCTTCTATAATAACTAATGATATAATTTTTACTATTTCTATTTTTTGTTTCTAGCCTTCCTTTACTTGTAAAGTCCTGGAGTCTGAACTACAGCAGGATCCCTCAGTGCCACATGGATATCCGGTGCTTCTTCAAATAACTCAGAACAGTAAATCATATTGGGATCTGTTATTTTGTCTCCACAATTACACTGACATTTCATTTACTGTAATATCCTGAGGGTTTTTTTTTCCCTAAACCTTTTGACTGCCACTCAAAAGCAGCAAAGGGATTGTAAATGGTATGGTATAGTGGAAGACAGCTGTGATACAGGTTGCCCAAACACTAAGTATTCTCAGGCCCCCCCAAAAAGTCTGTTTTCCCTGCATGTAAAGTATCCACAACGAAAATTTACTGCTTTCTAACTTGGGCTTGCAGTTGCTAGAAACACTTCCTTGTTACTTCAGCAGAAATGCTTCATGTTTGAGCAATGAATAAACATGTAAGGTTCATGAAAAAGAGAGTTTTTCTGGTAGAATTTAATAAGAGTGTAAGAAAAAAAAAGGAGTCTCTAGATATACAATAGCAAGATTTAAAAATGTCTTCCATATATATGTTGGAAGAAGGGGGAAAGTTTTTCTAAACAGTATTACCAGGTAGTAACAGAAAGTCTCATTGAAGAGTTTCACAGTACTATAGTGTGTGTGGACATTTTAGTTAATTATCAGGCAAGTTCAGTTCTGCAGACAAGAAACCCTAAAGTTTAAGCAAGGTGGTTTTAGTCTGTTACATAATGTATTTGCCTTCAAGAGTTCAGATAAAAGGGCAATGTGCTCTTAGCATGCAAGAGTAACGAGTCAAAGCCGAAGAAAACAGGAAAAAGTTCAGATTGAACTTTCCCCCAAACCAGAAATTGGACTCCACCAATGTGGCTGAAATAGTGGAATGTCATATAGACTTGTATTAGCACAGATGGAGATTAAATTCCTCTGATGAGATAAATTTAGCCACCTTGGCAAAGAATGCCCAGGTTTGAGACAAAACACAGAATCCCCTGCCACCCAAAGTACAAGCAAGGAAATCCCTTTTGCAGGGCAGCCTCTCTGTGGCAGTTACAGATCAGCATGTTGTATAGGAATGCCTGAAATACAGACTTCAAATACCACAATTAATGCATATGCCAGAATCCTGGGAGTGAGTTTCAATTTTCAAGTCTGTCCCTCAAGACAGAGGGAAATGTAGAATGTAAGCCCCAGTTAGAAACTGGAAAAAAACCCCACCTTTTCCAGCTCACCATTTTCAAGTGAA
This sequence comes from Ceryle rudis, assembly GCA_033439905.1. NCBI lineage: Eukaryota > Metazoa > Chordata > Aves > Coraciiformes > Cerylidae > Ceryle > Ceryle rudis. The sequence continues at coordinate 19,358 of JAAGNO010029579.1, forward strand.
GGTTGAGGCATTATTTTGCAATCAGACCCTGAAATAGATCTTTTGAACTACCATGTGGGCTCCAACCACCCTTGGAATTAGCCCTTGATTGGAGGCAAGAAGAAGGAGAAGTGGTAACACACATTTACAGGGGATTAAAATATAGGAAAAAGGAGAGAACAGCAATGAACAAATGTTCATCAGCTCTCTGTCTGAATTTTTATTTACTAAAACGTTCCTTAAAGGCTTTTAGCATTAACACTGTTATTTGTAATCGATAATAGTCTGTACTAGAAAAGTAATGACACCTCTTTGAGATTATTGCACAAAAACCTGGCAGCGAACCATTAGTAACCCTTTGAAATGCATATATATATATATATCAGTTTTTGAAACTGTTACAGAGTATCTCTAAAGTACAAAATAAATATATTGTTAAAGAATAGAAACTAAATACAATTACTTTT
>JAAGNO010029579.1:19903-30098 GCA_033439905.1 Ceryle rudis
TGAAACTGTTACAGAGTATCTCTAAAGTACAAAATAAATATATTGTTAAAGAATAGAAACTAAATACAATTACTTTTATTTATATCAAGTCCAGCAAGAAAATACTTTAATATGGCAAATATCCCAGCACTTGTTGCATGCATCCATAATCTAGCTATTTCATCATAAGTGTGAACATATTTCCATCCCCTCCCCAAAATGTATAGCCTTGACAAGAAATGCAAAATAGATAAAATAGAACATGAAGCACTTTCTTTTTGTATATATTCCCATTTTGGTATTTAATGCTTAATCTATAAATAGATGCTCTCAGACAAAAGAATGCTTTATAAATGTGTTATTCTGCTGTTTTGAGATTAAAATATTTTACAGGAATAAGTCCAAAGTAGTTCATTCTTTAGTCATACTTACAGTGAAAAAAAAGTAGTTGTAGTTCATTAAGTAACAAAATTGGAATTTGCATTTTATCATTATGTGACCATATGCCATTGGCTACTTTAAAATATATTTAGTTCACAAAAAGTACTGCTTATGTGAGTGCTAGGTAATTACTATATACAGGTACTCAAAGTAGATGAGAAACATCATGTAGTGCTACTGTTAAGAAAAGTTTTAAAGTAGTACAAAAATTTCAATAATTTAATATCCTGATTTTTTGTGTGTGCTACCAGGAAAATGTTAAAGGAGATTATAGCAAAACAAATCACACAAACAGCACAACTACTTTCAAATGAAGGAGCAAAACCATCTATTTTTTTAAACAGAAACAAAGTATTGCATATAATTAAGATTTACTAATAATTTCAAACTCAATTTAACAAAGTAATATGGAGGCAGCACGTGGTAGAACTACTCGAGTAATACACAATTGAAAATTAGTGATCTAAAATTTTTAGATTGCCTTAAATCTGTAATTTCAGTATAGTGCGAAATATTGTTCAGTCTTGAAGGCTAAAATCAAGAATGTTTGATTCTCATTCTAACATAAGCAAGGCTCCTCTGCACCTTCTCTTAAACCTTTTTAGCAGCATAGTCAGCTTTATAAAGAGAAAAAGGCAAAATATTACCATAATTTACATATTCTAATAATCTTTCCAAGGCATCAAAGGACCCAGCTTGAAATTCCTATAACAATTAACAAATAAAAATATATTAACATATACTTGCATTTACATTTTCAAAAATCTGTAGTTAGTATTAAGTTGGCCTATGAAGCAGTAGTAAAGTGCAAAATATTTGGTATAATATCTAGTGATTAGCTTTTGCTCCTGTGGAATACAAATGAGTGAGCCTGGCTCTTCCATTGACAGATACGGTATTTGGTGGAGGTCCAACCTGGAGGCAGGGAGAAAAAAAAAAAAAAAGATAGAAAAGAAAAAATATTAACTTTTCAGATTCTTCTCTTCATAGTATGTTATACAGCATTACTTCAAAGAAACAGAAATACTGTTATTTCAGAACATATGCTGCAGAAGTGGAAATGTAGGAAATTACTTAAAATCCTATTTTATCCCATCTAAAAAGTCTGTGTATAACTATTCAAAATACAAATATCTTTTTAGCCCTTCTCCAGACGTGGTTGCAAAGAAATAGTTGAAAAAACATCGCTAAACCAAACATTTTTTATTAAATATTGAATAGAGCTGATTTCTTAACAAAATCTTGTCACCCTCCTTTATAGCATGGTGGTGTTTCTTTCATCAGGAGAAAGCTGTAACTTTTAGGATAGCAAAGACCTGATTTTCAAGGGAGCTGCATAAACCAACAACTCCAACTGGAGTTAACGGGAGCTGTGGGTGCTCCACAGCCACAAGAACCACATACCACAGCGAACAGTTTACTAAAAACAGTGAAAACATTCTGAAGAGAAAAATGGATAAAAAGAAACCTCACTTGACCCATTTTAAGTTAGCAATTACTGAAGGCCCTATTGAACAGAAAAGGCCAGCAATACAAAAGGCCACAGATCTCAGCACTGCATGCTCACAAAGTATTATGTAAAATAGAGAGGAAAAAAAATAAGGAAAGAATTTGGCTAGGGGTGCCAGCATTTAATTTTTTAATGATTCTCTTGTAGAACTGAAAGAAAGGTCAGCATGGTAAGAGGTAAAAGGAGAAGCAAGCACCTGACAGAACTCTATCACCATTCCAATTGATCAGGTTATTACTCCTACTGAGTGCAGCACAATAGTGCAAGCTATGAGGCGAATGCATTTTTAAAGTCCTTTCAGTACTGGAAATCACTTTTGGGTGCTAATAAATTTTATTAATACAAAATACTTAATTTCTCTGTCCTACTACTGACAGTTCTACAGGTTAAACATAAAATGAGACCATGTTTTTTTTATAAATTTTCACAGGCCAAAACCCCACTCTTTTTTGCTGTCAGACATACCTGTACCAAAGCATATGTGCTCTGGGAAAGAGTGAAAAGAAGAGCATGTACAATTTTATATTTGGCAAAATTTCAGTGGGTTCTTTGTTGCACTTTGTGGGTGTTTCAGGGTTGTTTTTTTTAAAGCCTATTTCAGGTTTCTGTGTTGCAGAATGCTTTTCTTTATGCTTATGGCATCTTCATTCTTAAAATTTCGCCTTAAAAAGTATAGCCCTCTCCTCACCCCCAGCCTCAACAGTTACTACACTGAGAAAGAATATCTCCCGCCCACAGGAGAGAGAGAAAGGGAGGGGAAAAAGGACTTCAGTGATCATCTCTCTCTTCTTCCCCATGCCATTCTTGTACCTAGACTGATGAAGACTATATGGGTCAAATCAATCCTAAGAACACTTCTGTTAGAAAAGAGTGATGTTTTTCTTTGCTTTCTTTCTAACAGAAACAGACTTCCTTTTTTAAAATAGTTAGAAGTCAATGTGCCAACAGCCATGCCTGTCCATATTTCACAGAGAATTATAAAACAAAGTTCACACACTATGCAAAATAAATAAAGTTCAGTATTACTCAGAATGTAAATATGCATTGGAGGAAATCCCCTCCCCCTAATAAAAATATATGCAAAGAAAATCCAAACAATATTTTTGGTAGAACGGATAGATTTGACCTCTAAGTGACTCTAAGTAATATAGCATTTTCTTAATCTCATCCTGGTTTTAAAGTGGCTGTGGTTAGTGACATGTAGTTAGAAGTAATACTATGATGTATTATGTACCACCCACCACACATCATTTGTTTCTTTCAAGTGGGAAAATAAGAGAAACAAAAACCTACTGAATTTCTTTAACCTTCTGCAATGAGAAATTATTCCTCAATAGAGAATGCAAAATACTTATGCTGGGTCAAGAAAGCTTTGTGTGAGACTGATTAAACCGTATGGTTACAAATGTAAACCAATACAGATTTGGAAAGTGGGCAATCTTTTACCCAGTGAGAGAAGTACAGGTGAATTTTAGGAGACAGAAAAGTAAAATTAAGCCACAGTTTTAATCTGAGGGGGTGAAGGAAGATGGTCCTCTCAGAACTGTTGACCAAACATTGAGAAATATCTTACTATGTGATGCCAAACAGCAGCAGGAGGCTTGAAGTACATTTAAGAAGAATTAAGGACCTGAAGCTGCTTAGCGTGCGTCTAAAGCCATACCACTACAAACCAGATAAACACAAACAAATAATTGAATACGTTCCTGATTTTCTGAAAGAGAAACTTAATTGGTAACTTAGAGATTTCTGATTTATTTCAGGAATACTTCTGATTAGATTTGTAATGTTTGAAACTATGGGCATTGTCCTCCTTGCATTTGTACTGATTGAAAACATGGGCATATGAAGCTTTGCATGTGCATTCACCAGCTTATTCTGCAAAACTGAACTCCTTCCCACCTCGCCTCCCACTGTTAAGAGACCTCCTGGCAGCACTTTGTGCCAAAGATAACTGCTTTTATCGTCAGGCATTGATATGGTAATTTTGAAGGAAGTACCATGAATTCATTGTTATGGACGAAGTGATGAAAACTCACCCTTTTCAACCTGGCAGCAGCTTCTCCAGAGCGGATTGCAGCCAGCAAGCTCTGGTGAATCTGTTCGGGGTCACAGCGCTGGAACGTCATTGCGGTTTGTCTCCTAGTGACAGGAGGTAGGTGGTCAGTAGAAGCACCTGACTGAGCCTGACTCTTCTGCTCAGTGTTCACATTGCTGCCTTCCTATAAAGGGAGAAGTGGGAGAAAAATCAAAACAAAAACCTTCAGTCTGAATTAAAGGACTTCCATAAATATAAAAAACTAAGTAAACCTGGCACAAAAGTGTGTATCAAATTGCCACCATTCTAGTGTTTACTTCATTCAAGATTTCAGACACCAGCCGTATTTCCACTATACCACAGTTTTGCCCTCAGATAATTATGCCAACAAAATTTTTTACTCCCATTCAAGTGTGTTTGTGCCGTGACCACTTGAAGCCAAAATGATCACATTGCTCAGAATTTAATTTCAGAAATCAACACACAGAACCATAAAGAACAAATCATAAACAGTCCAAACATAAAAACAAGTATACACAGGCTAAATTATTCTATTTACATTACTGTTCTTCCACGCAGGGGATGCTAATTATGGCAAGACATAATTATTTCCAATAATCTGAATGAGGTTGTTTTTGCTTTAACATTCCCCATATGATGCTGTGCTACTGCTGGACACCACAAAGTGCCTGCACTGCATGAATGAGTACGGTGATTTCTGTTCAGGGAGCAGTTCAGAGACTAGCCTCTAGACTAGTCACACTAGATGACAGCACATCAAAAGTCAACCAGTATTAGAAGCAAAGTTTACCTTATCCATTAGACTATTTTGTGACCCCCCTGTTACAGTCTGTAAGGAAGGGTTTTTCACTTGAAGCACAGAGCTGGCTGAGGAGAATTCAGCTGCTGAAGTGGCAGAAGACAGTTCAACAGGAAATTCCTCTTTCGGTGCCTGGCTAGTGACTGTACGTGTCTTACTGAATGACTGTGACCTTTTGACTGCAGATGAGACAGCAAGAGCAAAAGGGGATGGTCTTGAACTAGAGTATGGCTTTGGAACTGCAAAAGTTCTTAGAGTTCTTAGGTTCAGTGGTGTGGTCGGACAGGAGGGAAAACTCGAAGGTTTATTGCTTTTAGCAGGAGAAGAGGAGGATTCAATATTTTTTCCATCATCAGCTTTTTCTTCATCTGCTGGCAGAGAGGAAGTACTTGTTTTATGTAAAGACAAAGAAGTTGGATCAGGTGATGATATTTTTTTCCCTGTCTCTGTGTTCTTAGCTTCATTTTGAATGAAATTGGGAGCACAAACGGTATTTCTGGCAATTGCAGATGTCACATAATGACCTGAAGCTCTTCGCTGCATCTGCAAATAAAAAGAACTAGGTTTTGTCGTAGGACTTAATGCATTTAACTTGTCCCGAGTCTCAGAAGCAGCATTTGCATTATCCAGGTTTAGCACCAGGGGGACACGCTGTTTGGAAGACTCTGTTTCTGTCCGATTATTCTCAGTAGTAATCTCAGCTCCAGAGATCACAACATGTTCAGAAATGCTGTTCACTCTGTGCAGCAGATCATTTGCTGTTGCAGGTTCACTTTGTGAACCAACCTGTAAAGGAACCCCACTTTTTGGCAGATAAGGAATTTCAGCTTGCACTATGAATTCTTTGGGGTCTCCATGCTTCAGAGAGTTTTCCAAAGTAGATACCTCTTGGTCCTTATAATCTGGTGGAATTTCTGATTCCCAGCTCTTCATTATTTCTAAGGATTTTGGAGGCACTATTTTGTAAGTAGTCATACCAATTTTTGGTATGTAATCTCTTGTAATTTCATTAGCAGGCTTAGGTTTAGGTTTGGTGTCCTGTCTATAAAGAGGGTGTCCTTTTACAGGAGAGCCATCTGGAGTTTTTGGAGTTGTTTCTGGTGAAACAAAATTACTGCCATTTACACTACTGTGACTCTGGTCTTTTATGGGAATTACTTTTTCATGGGTAACTTCCCGTCTCTCAAGATTTTGTTCTGTTGAAGTATCTTCATCTTCTTGTACTCCAGGCCTCACTGGAAGGAGGTTAGTTGTGTTGTGTTGAGGGACCAGTCCTTTGAACGTGGATGACTCACAACCCTGAGGAACAGTAATTTCTTCCTGTGTAGGTCTTCCCAAATTACTATCCAATGCACCTGTCTGGATTGCAACATCCTGAGTTTTTACTGCATCCATGCTGGTTTGATTTGTTTTCTGATCTTGCTTTTCTGGAGTCAGTTGGCAATTATTCCTATGACTTACAGAGATGTCATTTTTACATGCCTGGCAGTTCGACAGTCTGTCAATGTCAAGCTCTTTATTTTCTTTAAAATCTACTGGTTTACTTTTGGCTGCCTGAAATTCTTTCCCTTCTTCTGTTGTTGTTAGGAGTTTTGTATCACTGTGATCTTTAAGTTAAAGAGACATTCCAAAATTAATACAAATTCCAAAAAGATTCAACCATACCCCCTAATAGCCAATGTATTTAACTACAAGGACTGGCTCCTCACCAATAGTACAAATTTCCTTAACGCTTACTTTTAAAGGCTAAAGATACACTTATCTTTAACTAATCATTCCAAATAATAGTATTCTAACTCAGGTATTCTTCCTTAATTAACAAGCTACTGGTGCCATGCACCAATTTAACAGAAAAATCTATTGTAGAATCATTTAAGAAGTGCTACTGAATTTCAGTTGATTATATATGCATCAGTGACTCAAGAGTTCAAGGACTATTCAATATTGTTAGATGCAATTTTTATTTAGTTGCACACTTTTGTGGCTTAGTCTTTAGTTCTAACATTACAAATGTTATTTGCCAATGACACCTTATGTATTTATACAAAGGAACAACTGAAAAACATATGCACAAAAGCAATTTTCCAACTCTATTTTTCCAACTGTTTAGTAGGTCTGATAATTTGATTTTCTACCCCTGGACTAAACATGTGGTCTTTCCTTCTCAGCAAAGCTCCACCCATACTGCCCTACAACAACACAATGAAGTTTTGAATATTGCTATAATGAAAATAAAACCCCCCCCCCCCCCCAAAAAAAAAAACCCTGCAATAAATTCTTGTCACCTCATCTCAAAGATGATACACCAGAGCTAGAGAAAGTATAAAGAAAATAATCTAATGATAGCAATTCAAGAGTTGACTGTATTGTAATGTTTTTCAAAGGGATAGAAAAGTTCTCTTCAGCCTTTCTTTGAAGTATTAAAAATGAGTGGGAACTACTCACCATCAGTTTTATTTTGATCCAAAATTCTAAGCTTCCTGTCTTTTTCAAATGCAGCTTGCTCACTGCTTATCTTAGTCTGTAGTCCTCTGCAAAGCACAACAGTACATTAAATATGCTGGTATCATTCATTTCAGTAAACACAAGAAACGATGCAAGAGAACTGGCAATATTCTCCAAACACAGATGGACAAAACAGAATCACTCTGCCAAACACTGGAGTACTCAACAGAAGAGATTATTTTATTTTTTTCAAAACAAGAGGAAATGCTGCTGTGTTATTTTATCAAAATGACATGCAGCTTCACTCAAGCAGATGATGAGTTTTCCTTTCTCTTCTCCCCCTTTTTGTTTACTCGTGCAGTTTGAACAAGCCTCCTTCCAGTAGTAACTCAAGTTTCAGTGAAGCCACAATGGTTTACAATTCCTATAACAGTGTTCTTCGTGTGAAGTGTTCTGACAGCCCCACCGTTTATAACATGTCCTTGGTTCTGTCCCCGACATGATACACAGGAAGCTGCATGAGACGCTGACTGCCTATGAGCATATGAACTGTAGAGTACAGGCTTTTCAAAAGAGTAATGAAAAATTTCTATCCCTTTCAAGAAATACCTTGAGAACAACAAAGAAACACACGTCAAACATATTATTTGTGTAGTAAACATTTTGCAAACGCATACAATTTCTGTCCTCGGATCACGGGTGACAAGAGAACTGAACAAATGCTGAATAAACCACTCATCTTTTTGGGGGGGAAATATTAAGTCTTTGGCTTAAAAAGGTAAATAAAGGGAAAAATACTTAAAATTTCTCTTTAAAAAAATACTATAACTTTAAAATATCTTAAGCAGAAACTCAAGTTTGATTTTCTGTAGTAACAAATACTGGCATTACGCATATTCCAATTCATTTGCCACATCAAGTGTATTACTTGTCAGGAACCAGTGCCTAGAGCTAAACCATCTAATTTGAAATTATAAATTCCTCAATAACCATGCACCCTCATGTTGCTTGTACAGTCCAAAATATACTGTAAGTGTCCAATATAACACTAAAAGGGAGCATTCACACTCAAAATTATTGCTGGAAGAAACTTTAAGCTCATTCCTGCACTCTGTACTCTTGCTTATCTCCATTCCCTTGAACTGAGGGACTACAAGTTCAACAGGCTGAACTGTTAAAAATAAAGGCCACATAACACCACAGAGTATCATTACAGAAATCAGTGGTTTTAACTGGAATATTGCACACAACCCTGGCTTGATTAAAAGTAACTCCTTCAAAGTAACTAGATATTTCATAAAAGATCTGAATTATCAAAAGGTTTTCAGAAAAATGAAAGAGAAATCCTAGTCCTCGTTCTGGAATCCCTGGGATATGTCAGGAAAGAAAAGGTTGCCAAACTCTAAAGTTAGAGTACAGTGCATGCTAGATGATACTCGCCAGGATTATAAGGTCATGAAAGGCTATTACAAGTTAGTGTGGGGTAAAGAAGAACCATGCCTTGGACAATTGGTCAAACTGGCCCAATAGCACAGATCTGATAATTTCTAAGTTCAAGACAACTTAAAAATACCATTTGGCTGATCATCCTCCTTCTGGATCCCCATAGAGTAGACTCACACAAGCAACTGGTGAAATATGCATCAGGACAGAGCACCAAAGATTTTTGCAAAGCTCCATTTGCCCTTGGATTGACAAAAAAGACCCTTGAAATACTAGTCAAAGCTCTCCATACTACCTTGAAAGTTCTTGGCTACTGGGGCAGTCACACATTTTGGCTGCAATGCAATAATTGAAATAGTTCTTTCAATTTAATATGGGAACAGTAGCCAGTTTAGTTGCCCCAGGGAACAGAGAAACAGTGAATTACATTAACACAATGGGACTTTGCCGGACAATCAACATTTATTTCAAGCAGGCACTAACTCATGTTGGAAACCTGCTGAGTCAGGTAGTTTAACAAACATGCTGAAGGGCAAAGGTACAACATCACCAGAAGGGAAAAAGAGCGGTTAAGGAAACTAATGTGTTTATTCTTTTAAAAGGCAGAATTAACTTGTTTTCCTGAGGGCAGATAGATTGAGACAGGTCAAGACAACAGGCTAACATATAAGGAAAAGACAAAAGAAAAATTAAACCAAAAAAATACGCGATAGAAAACTGTGCCCAGAAGAACAGAAATGGCCAATGTACCTGTTTTCCTCAACTGTAAGCGTGAATTTCTAAATTTCATTTACCTAATCAATCCAAATTTTTTCGCAGCACGCTGCTCTAGTAAATATACTGCGTATTTCAGAGCTGGGTTCAGATTTTCTGGGGTCCAGCTGTTGAGTAGTAAGGAAAGGGAGGCTTAAACAGAATAGCCTGCAGAACACTTCATTTTTACTGAAAAGCTTCGTGAATTACTGTGCACAGAAGGGTGTTACAATGAAAACTAAGTTTATTAAGCTCATTCCTCTTACAGTTCTCTGTTCTGTGGTCCATACAGAAAGAGCACTCTACATTTTATTTGCCTCCCCCATTCCTTCCCTAATGCTCCTTTCTTTGTCACAAAACGTACTTACTTGCCATCTGTGCTCATATTTTCTTGTTTTTCTTCCTTGAAGCTTTGTGAGTTGTCTACAGAAATACTGCCAAGAACTGGAGCTGATGAAGCAGGATCATTTTTTTCAGTTTGAAGTGGTAACTCAGAGGAGCTGGATGCTGCAGTAACCTCTCTTATCCCAAGAGGGGTATTTGTACTTTCACTATCCTCTCTCTGTTGCACACTCATCTCTTCCCTTTCATCAATTTCTTCCAGGTTGTATTCTGAGCTCCTTGCACCTACACTCACAAAAAGAAAGAAAATAAATGAAGAAAAAAAAAACAAAACAAACAAACAAAAAAGAAACAACATTATAAAAAAACAACAAAACCAAACAACCCACAGCTCACAATGCAGGGTATAGATAAAAAGGGACTG
>JAAGNO010029580.1:0-12742 GCA_033439905.1 Ceryle rudis
ATAGGGATCTGGGTTTGTCTTCCTACTTTAGTATGTATTTTAAAATTAATATAAAAGTCCAAGCATTATACTAGAGGTGATATTGCTAGAAGTTTTCTGGTAAGATATCATTATCTTTTTTACTTTTAATAAATGACGCTTAAGGAAAACATAATATGGAAGTTCCACTAATTAGCCTGAATATCTAATTTAATAAAATCAGCTATGAAAAAAGGATGTCTATATGAGCTATATAGCTCTCAAAGTATCCTGTAGGGCAAAGACAAGTTTATCACAACTAAAGTATACCATGGTATTTTTTTGCGTCAGTTATCAGGTAGTTTGATTTCCCCTTAAAGGCAATTATGAGGTGAAAGTTAGTGATACTCTTTTTCTCTTGAGAACACGCAGTAATCTGCTTTATTGCGTACTCTTTTCCTGAAAAGCTGCATGGTTGCTGCAGCAAATACCATGGCTTGAACTCAGAGAGGAGAAACTGTGGAAATCAACTCCAAATAAGGGATTAGGAATTAGGACTGCATAGAACCCTCATCAGCATTTCTGATAACAGATCAGACAGAAATTCCTCCTTTTGAACACAAATCTAGGAAAATACTTAGACATGGGAATGAAGCTAAAAGAATCTTGCATGTGTTAAAATGTTTTGCTGGATCAGGACTAGAGAGGCTGGCCATCCTTTGTTTGCTACATTGACTTCATGCTAAGTGTCCATATGTTTTTAGAGAACTATTCTTCTTGGAATGCCTCAGATCTGTTTTACATTGCAATCTATATAGAAAGAAATAGTCTTCAGCTAGTTCTGCAGTATATTTGTGGTGCAGTATGCAGCAGTGGTTAATAGAGCACATCCACAGTGACTTAGGACAAAAGCAGAAGAATGCTGAGTCTAATTAAGAATGCAAGGGAAAATGAAGCAAGCAGAGTGTAATTACCTGAGCTGAAATTTAGCCAGGGCATCAGAATAAAAAGCTTACTCTTGGGAAGCTTTCTTGAATTTCTTAATAAACATTAGAGGTGCAAGATATTTCTAAAGTGTTTGCCTATAAATGTTCACTTGAAATTACATTGCACTCACCCAATTCCCTTTTAGCAGTAACATATTGATAAACTACAACTGAAGGGTTATTTTACTGCATAATCTTTACATGACAAGGAGTTATGCCTGCAGACATGTTATTCACATCTGAAGTACTATATTTCATATGTGGTATAGTATGTCGTTGGAAAGCAGGCTACCCAAATCCAGCTTTTAGAGTCTTGGCACAGAAATCATAGAAAGTGTGAACAAAGATAGTATGTATATATACATGTCAAAACCAATTTGATGTATATAACTATATTAGTATTTTCTCTAGTATTCTTTGGTCCCGATCAGTGAGATTAACAAATCCAGTATGCTCTGCTAGGGATGGGTGGGTGGGTGCTGATGTGGAGATATTACAGTGCTTGATCCTTTTTCCATCCAGGTACTGCCTCGCTGCTTTCCTCCTAATTGAGGAGCAGTTTTGACTTTTGTTTTATGATTTGAACAAGAGATTTGCTTTATTGTCCTGAACCAGCTGTGATGACCAAATGCAGGGCTTCCTATCAAGTACAGCGAGATTGTCCTTTGGGTAATCTCTTATCCATTTGCATTTTTTCTGACTCTTCTTTTTGGTATTCTTGTACTTCCCTTTTTCCACCCCAGTCTTCTTCTAGACAACCTGGCCAGTTATTTCTCCCCCTGTAGTTCTATTTTTGCTACATTTGTACTCAGATCTCAGCCTTATATATGTTATAAATGATACTTAGGCACTGCTGGTCTTGCAAAGTTTTAGTTCCCTAAACATCCCCAAGACTCTTAAGTATCCATGAAGCCTGGCACAGACTGGTTCACAACTCCCTCTGTAACCACATATGAAATCCAGACATCTTTCTGTCAGATTCTTACACTTACCAGTCAGACACAACAATTTCTCATGTCTTTTCCAGTAGTCTTCCATGTCCTGTCCAGTAGCATGACCTTGAGGGCCTAGCCAGCAGCTTAGACTGATGCTTGCAGCCATTACAGACTTTACAATAACAATAACAATAACAATAATTGGTCCACTGGAGAAACAGAATTTATGAAGCTGATTGTAAAAGCTTCTAATGCAAGGAGATCATCTGGTAAAGGTCTAACTCACATTTCAGAAACACAACCACAGATGTGAAGATCCCAACTACTACATATGAATGAAAATATTGAACCCTAAATTTTATGATTCTCTAATGGCAGAGAAATAATGAAAAAAAAAAAAAAGAACAACATTGAGGGGGAAGAAAAGCTGCAAAAGATGCAACTTCTGCAGGAATTCCTCAATCTTATTCATATTCATAATATCAGTGTGAAAAGATTTTTGGTGCCACCTATACCCGGTTTTCTGAACTTCACTTTAAAACAGTGCGAGTGTGCGTCTTCAGAGAAGTTCGAGAGGTCTCAAAGAGACAGTGCAACCTGTAAGATGCTTGCAGAGGGTGACAATAGCCAGAGGGGATTCAGAAAATCTGATAGGGTTTAAGTTAGAGATTTAGGCATGCAAGAGAAAAGTGGATTGAAAGTAGTATGACGCCATGAGATGGACTGTGGTCATAAGATATGAATTTGTTTCAGAAAGCATTGAAATGTTCTTGGTAGAAGTTAAAACTATGTGTTAATGGTCAGGAGTCAAAGATGGATTAGTTTTTGAAAGCATGAAGAATTTAAGGTTCTTATATAGTAGATCTTTACTTGGATAGCTGTTAATTTTAATCCCAGTGTGGCATTTGGGCAGTCAACATAAAACCATCTCATCTCCTTCTCTAACACATGGGTCTTCTAGGCAGCCTGTTCCTCTTCACCTCTCCACTGTCAGGTATGTGGTAACCTTATGAACCTATCAGCTTCAATGGGAGGTGAGCCTTTAGATATGTTTGCAAATCCTGAAGTCCCAGAACAGACTGCTGTGACTTTCAAGATGAATGAGAGTTAATGTTTTAATAACTCCTGTCACTAACTGTAACTAAATGTGAATTTTAAACATCACAAATACAGGCAATCAGATTTTCATAATCAATTTACAGATGAAAAAGAAGAAAGTTTCCCCTGTCCTGGTCTATTAAAAGTAAAAAAGGAGTTTCTTCAGGGGACTTGAAGTGAGTGTACACACCATCCAAAAAAAAAAAAAAAAGTCAGTGATTCATTGTGACTTGTTCTCTTAAGAATTTAACAGAATAAATTAATCTTATTTACCTTTGTATGTTTTTGTTGTCTTTTTTTTTTTTTAAACAGAACTTTGATTAGTAAATGAATAAACTGTCATTCCACATTAAAAATGAGATATTTAAACTTAAAATGTCTATGGAATCTGGCAATAAATGCATATTGTTTTTCTGATATGTACAAAAATTATGGGGATGATTTAAAGAAGTATTCAGCTAGGCAGAATTATTTCTAGACATTCATAGTTAGATTTTTTTGATAAAAGAAATAGAATGAGTCAAAAGTATCTGAGGTACTTAAATTGACTTTCAATTAAGTTTATTTATTTTTGAAAGTGGCTCATGGAGTAAGCTGAAGCTGCTATAAACCTGCATGTTCATGTTGCTAGCAATGCCTTTAGCTTTTCTTTTACTCCGAAAATCCATAGCACTTGGAACAGATGAGCATTTTGTGATATGAAACTCCCTCCCATGTCCAGTAAGCAGAAAAGACTAGATCAACCAACTGTGACTTCTGTCCACAACCAAGGTCACAGACCAGTATGAAGGAGACAAGTAATTATTTTCAAATGTGAGTCCATTGTGTAGAAAAAGGTAAACTTGCCGAGTCAGTAGAGCAGTGCTATTTCCATTCATACTCCAGCAGCTTACATATGAGGAACTCAGCAGAAAGATGTTATAAAATTTGAAATAAAAAAAATCGGGATACTCCTTTAGCCACAAGAGAGGGTCACATTGCTGCTCAGTTGCTTTCACTTGATTTATATATTTTTCTTTTTTCATGCATTGTTTTGCTTTAGGATTTGTACAGATATAAATAAAAGGAGAGAGACCATGGTTCACTTACTGATACTTTATGACAAGTAATTTATTTTAATAGTCAGAAAAAACTTGTTAGTTTTATTTACTTTTTAATTAATTTTAATCTTTCATGGGGCTATTTTTCAAATTATCTGAATGAGTGTCAGTAGAATAATTTTCTCACTCTATCTGAATGTGAAACTCTTTTCTGTTATTAATGTTCTTTGCCATCATTATTTTGTCTTTTCATTTTTAGTTATGAAGTGAACATTTGGCTAAAAGCAATTGATTTAAGGAACTTGAATTGCACTTTTTCTTTTTTTAATATGTTAATATAATATTTTCCTGTTAATAATCCTACTAGAAAATATATATTTTTAGGTAGTGAATTCAGACTTTGACTTCTACATCTAGATTACGTATTATCAATTAATATATCCAGTAATTTATTAGAAGTGTGTGTAGTGCTTTTTTTACTATTTTTCTTCTATACCATTCCTATAGTGTATGTAATCTTGAGTCTCTGATTAATACTCTCAAAATAGAAAAGTACTCTCTCCTCTAAGAGGAGAACATAAACATTTCATTTCTGTTACTGTGTTTTTGTTGGATATGTGGCTTTACAAGAAAATTATGAAAATCTTTGAAATAAATAGAAAGAGTTCTTTAAATATTTGATTTCTGGGCTGAGATGCCAGCTGGTTTATATCAGTGCAGAATCCCTGAGCTGGTTAGAGAGGCAGTAATTTAGATTGATGGTGGATTAGGTTCATTGTCCTTAACTGAGAGAAACATCTATAGGGCAATTATGCTATTAAAGATTTGTTGTAAACGGAAGGATGTAGGAAAGCTGTGCAAACATTCTTCAGAAACAGTCAAGACATTGGTATGTTACCATGACTGTTTCAGGCACAAATCCAAAGTGCAGCACCATACAAGCTGCTAGGAAGAAAACCCCTAGCTAGAACCGGTACAAGGAGATAAGGTGTTTCTTCAGGAGTAGAAGAGTGAACTAGTGAATAAGTTATAAGTTTACCACATTCTGCACATTTGGGATATTATCCAAAATTCAAGGTAATTTTTCTCTTCCTCTCTGGGTTGTGTTTTAATGGTTGAGACCGTTCCACTCATTATAGGTCAGCATACCAGCCTGCACAGGGGTCTGATTCATAAGTGGCTAGAAGTGCACTTTTATCTCTAGCTTTTGAGTCTGCCATTTAAACTTCCACAGAGCACTTGGTTAACAGGAGGCATTTCTTTCCTCCCTCCCTCTCTCCCCTCTCCTCCCTCCCAGTCCCACTTCTTTTTCTCCTCCCCTCCCTTCCCTTCCCTCCTGTTATTCCAATTTACCTTCTGGGTAAATCCAAGTTATTCAATGTAAGACAAAGATACCTAAAAGGAAAACTCCTCAATCTCTGTTCATGACTTCAGATGGGAGGATGGTCAATGCTCAGAAGCTGCTTTTCTACAGTTACTTGTCGTCTGAGAGTTCATGGCACATAGTGCAACTAAGAAAATAAATCAGTTCTATGAGCCAATTACAGATTCTATAAAAGAAAACCATAAGCAAGAAAATATTTTCTTAATGACACATATTTCTAAGCTAATATGCTACAGTTTTATTAGCTAATTAAAGATGAACAGTACAATGATCAAATAATGGGCACATTTAAAATTGAATCAATAAATCAGTTGGTTCCAATTATTCAGTCACTAAATTATCGCATTGAGTAATCAGCTCAAGATATGAGTTTGACATGTGAAGGAACGGCTTAGTATTAGCTTCGTCTTGGGAGAATTTCAGTAGTATCTAGTTTCCTTTCCATCCTAGAACCCATATAAATTATTGTCAATACAATAAAGATTCATTATACCTTTTTCACTTAAACCTTAAATGAGCACCAGAAATAGGACTAAGCAGAAAATTCCTACATTCACAGATGCAATCAAGTAAAACCTTCTGCCAGAGTTCAAGAAGTGTCTGGGCAATTCTCTTAGTCATATGATTCAGTTTTAGGTAGTCCTGTAAGGGGCAGAAAGTAGGATTTGATAATCCATATGGATCCCTTCCAACTTGAGATATTCTATGAGTCTATGATTCCATGATTCTTTTAACTCCTGTGTGCCTGGACATCCGCAGGTAACTGGTTTTGCCTTGAGAGCCCTATAAAAACATTGAAAACTACTATGCATGCATAGAATGGATATTCTATGTAGAGAAGTCAGCATTTAACCTTCCTACCCATATCTAAGTATTCTGTAGGATTGAAATACAGGCTTTCCCTGATAGTCCCAGATAGACAAATGACCCCAGGGATATTGGGGTCTACAGAGTAGCTTTCATTCCACCTCTGGAAGCAGGCAGAAGGAAGCAGATGAGGATGGGAAAACAAGCCCTAAATTAGAAGAGGAAGAGACCTCCACTAGGAACATCACACCCGTCCAGTGAATGGCTTGGGACGTTGCTGGGTGTCTGTGATACTGTTCACCTCAAAGTCTACTGAAAGAGGTTTTAAGACTGAAGCTGCTGACCTTGAGACCCAGAGTAAGTCTAACTATCCCAGGTATCCCAAGATAACTCTAACTATCCCAGAAAAGGGTAGGCAATAGGAAAGCATTTTGCAACAGGTTTAAGACTGTCATAATGGAAGTTCTTCTGTTTTAGATAATTTGGACTATCAGACTGCTGAAACACTGATTGACTAATGATAAATTAATATATATAGTATCTTTTTTATCTACAAAAAGTATTTTAGTGTGACATCAGCAGTGTGGGAATGCCTTAGAATTCCTGACCTCATTATTGCTCATGAAGTTTTCCATTAAACTGTTGTTAGATGTAGTATATAAGTAGCCTCTTCCCCATAAATGTTTTGAATAATATTGCCATTAAGCAAAAAGAATCTAACGATCCATTCAGTGACAGTCTACTATTTAAAAATAGTAAAAGTTATATTTATTCCTTCAAAAATACATCTCAGGAGATAATCCTTACTTAATTTCCTTCAACATGTAGATATTTTAAACAAATAACTCATTCAAAAATACATGCAACATTTACTTTTTATAAAACACAAGAAGCTTTCACAGACTTGATTGAAATTACCACAGAACTGTAAATATGTTGAGGTACAATAAGTATTGTTTTGTCACTATTGGAATTCTTTAAGTTTATTAGTTTGCTTTGTTTTTCAGTGAGATTGCAACATGATAAGATCATATGCACATTTAGTACTGTTACAACAGAAAAATAAATATGTATGTGTGTATGTGCTCAGACCCTAAATAATAATTAAAAATGCTACTAATCAGAAGGTTAACTGTATGATTGAATTTCTTTCTACTCTTCCTTTGATGATGGTTTTCATATTAAAATCCAGTTGTATTTGCTGTAATTGAATTTACTCTGCTGTTATTATTTTTATACTGAACTAACTAGTAGAACAAATCCTTGAAAATTACACTATGTTGTGGGGTTTTTTTTAAACTTGTTGACAAATTATTATTTTTGTACAAGTTCACCTATGGAAAATCTAAGAGTTAAATTTGTATTGTCTCATATTCAGTGGAATATTGCCTCTAAATATCCAAGTTATGTGATTTGTCTCTCCCTCCGACCCCCGGGGCTTTGATTTTTTTTTTTTCCTGCTGATACATGATCCATAATTTCCCTGGAACAGCATACTATTCCTAGTTTCTTGAGATAGCATGCATGCATGCTGAGCATTTAACAGCCCTATCCTTAATCAATGATTTAAGCAGCGTGAAATTAAAAAAAAATTATAAGGGTTTGGCTCAGGCTTATTTGATCAAAGTCTTTTGTGTTCTGGAATGTATGACAGAAACTTTTAAATCACAAAACAACAGGATTCTGGCTACGGAACATTTCTGAGTGAAACAAATTGTCATAATTGTCTTAGATTGTTCAGCTATCCTGGTATTTCCCCCCCCCCCCTTTTTTGTTATCATGCAACACCCATTCTGAGGTATATACTGTCTTCAAACTCCAAGTTCTCCTGATTTTTGTTTTCTCTTTGGATAACTTATTCTATAGAATCATTTGGATTTGTACATGCTTATCCTTATTGTTACACCTTTTTAATGTTTCCAATTAATTACTTTTAGTTAGAGACTACAGGTTTGGCGGCAGTGTTCTCTTTTAGTCCAACCCAGTGGTAGTTCACTTTGTATAAGAAGATTTAAATATAGAGAAACGCCACTCAGTGCATTTCTGTGTCTTCTCTTAGATGAAAAATTACTGAAAAATATAAGCAGAAAGAATATTTTTAACATGGCAAATCTAAATATATATCCCCATAAACACCTGTGTAAAGGGTGTGTATATAGCTAATATGTGTATAAACTATTTCAATATTTCTTTTATATTTAACTATAAAATGATTTACAGATTGTATTTAAGAAGACAGCCTGTCAAGGCAAAAGCTATTTAAGAGTATACTTGGACATTTCCTTTAAAAATCTTCTACTTCATCCCATTAGAATTAGGAAACAACATAATATGGTCAATTGCTGTAAACTAGTTCATCAGTTCCCTTCTCACCATTACTCTGGAATCATCCCAGATACCTCTGTTAAACAACCTCATACAAGCTCTGATAGCCCACTGGTCATAGTCTCTTATGCTGCATATTGTATAACATTTTGGGTAAACAGCAGATCAGATTTCATTAGAAAAATTATCAAAGCACTAGCCAAAATCAGAGTAACTAATATTACCCTAAATTTTATAGACATGTCATTATGGGAATAGCCTTCTCCTAAGTGAAATAAAAACATACATGTCTATTAGTATAAACGAGGCCTACTGAAACACATGCAGGAGGAACTGGTGTTAGCTCTGTTACATGCTTCATACTTTCTGACACTTTCAATTAGCATGGATCAGTAAAAAGAAAGGTATTGGATCAGGCAGCTTCCAACAAATAACAGTTGAAAAATAATTTTTTGTAGGTTTATTCATAAAAGAAATAAAGAGATTTAATGGCAGCTGCTGTTTGCAAAAGGACCAATCATTTGTGACTCAGCTGAGCACCCAGGACAGTTTTTGGTACAATTTGTTTGTTTGGTGTGAAGTTCATTTATGGATTTTTCGTGCTGATCTAATTGATTTGCAGGAGGGCTAACAACCCTGTCTTCTGCACCTGGTTTGACAACTGATACCATCTGGTTTATTGGATTAGCAGCTGTAGTTCACAACTTCTATCAATTCAGACACATTTGACAAGATTTCTGCATCTTTGGTCTCTTCCAACTCATTTCCCTATTTTTATGCTGAAATCTGAGAGCTTCTTCACTGCAAAACAAGGTTTTCTTAATTTATAGCACAGGGATAATAGGATGATGATAATTATTATTCTAGACTACTTAGAGCTGAAAAAAGCATGCCTCATGCCTACAGCAAACAGAAGAAGATGAAATAATGTTATGGGGCACATCTGCATCTTATTTACTTCAGTGGAGATGGAGGGTGCTCAGTATCTCAGAGGAGTAGAATATTCATCATGAAGAAAGTAAATATAATTATCACATTTTAGAAATTAGTATCAGGTCTACAAGATTCCTTGTTCTATGTCCCATATGCTGTCTCATCTATGTCTCATCACACAATGTAGTAAAAATAACTGTTTGGTCATTACCATAGAATACTGCTAATTGGGGTGGTTTACTCACCAGCATAATTTGTGGCAAACTATGGCTGCTCATCCAAGAGTTGGAAAGATTGTAATGGAGAGGAGAATCATTGTAATCGAGCTCTGTTCTTACATCATCTTTGCTAAATCTTCCACCTTCTCAGTCCAAGGAAAAACAAACAAACACAATAAAAACCCCATGAAAAAACAGACTTTTGTTTTAACTAGACTATTCTCACATTCTGATGTTAGGCAGATTTTGCCAAAAAATCGTTATTTTCACTGGCTGAACACCACCACATAGGAGGGGCATTTTTGATGAATGGACTGCTAAGTTCTGTCTCATCTGCTAAGATCCTGCTTCTCTCAGTGTATAATTTTATAATGGTTGTATAAATACTGATGAACTAGAGTCCTTTAAAAAATGGAGGGAGTTTCTGGCATATAATCTCGCATGAAGATTCCTGAAGAGAGCAAGTGAATATGCATGAAAGGCTTATAGCACACATGAACAGATTGCTATTTCAAGATGTAGCTTTAACAAAGAAAATGAATCATAGAATCATTAAGGTTGGAAACAACCTTCAAGATCATCAGGTCCCACCATGTACTAAACATTATCAGGAACATTAACCATGTCCTGAAGTGCCACATTTAGACATTTTTTAAATGCCTCGAGGGATGATGATTCCGCCACCTCTCTGGGCAGCCTGTTCCAATGTCTCACCGCTCTCTCACTAAAAAATTTTACCTAATATTCAACTTAAACCTGTCCTGGTGCAACTTAAACCCATTTCCTCTCATCCTATCACTAGTCACGTGGGAGAAGAGACTGATCCCTCCCTCACTACAACCTCCTTTCTGGTAGTTGTAGAGTAGGGTCTCCTCTCAGCCTCCTCTTCTCCAGACGAACCCCAGGTTCCTCAGGTGCTCCTCATAAGACATTTTCTCTAGACCCTTCATCAGCTTTGTTGCCCTTCTCTGAACTTGCTCCAGCACCTCAGTATCTTTTTTTGTATTGTGGTGCCCAGAACTGAAGGCAGTACTCAAGCTGCAGACTCACCAGTGCTGAGTACAGGGGTATGATCACTTCTCTACTCCTGCTGGACACACTATTTTTGATACAGGTCAGGATGCCATTGGCCTTCTAGGCCACCTGGGCACACTGCTGGCTCATTTTTCAGCTGTCTGTCCACCAGCACCCGCAGGTCCTTTTCTTCCCAGCAGCTTTCCAGCCACTCCTCCCCCAGCCTTTAGCATTGCCTGGGGTTATTGTGATGGAAGAGCGTGACCTGGCACTTGCCCTTGTTAAACCTCATCCCATCAATCCAGCCTGTCCCAGTCCCTCTGCAGAGCCTTCCTACCCTTGACTATATCACCACTTCTGCTCAGTTTGGTGTCATGTGCAAACTTGCTGAGGGTACACTCAATCCCCTCATCCACATCATCAATAAAGATATTAAACAAGACTGGTCCCAAAACTGAGCCTTGGGGAACACAGCTAGTGATGGGCCACCAGCTGGATTTTGCTCTGTTCACCACAACTCTCTGGGCTTGGCCATTCAGCCATTTTTTAACCCAGTGAAGAGTATACCCCCCAAAGCCATGAGCTGCCAGCTTATCCAACAGAATGCTCTGGGAGACAGTGTCAAAGGCCTTAACTGAAGTTCTGGTAGACAACATCCACTGCCCCTCCCTCATCCACCAGGCAGGTGACCTAATCATAGAAAGAGATCAGGTTTGTTAAACAAGACCTGCCTTTCCTAAACCCATGGTGGCTAGGCCCAATCCTCTGGCTGTCTTCAATGTGCTCAGTGAGTACACCCAAGATGAACTGTTCCTTCATCTTCCCTGGAACTGAAGTCAGGCTGACGGGCCTGTAGTTCTCCAGATCATCCTTCCAGCCCTTCTTGTAGATGGTTGTTACACTGGAGAGCCTCCAGTCATCTGGGACCTCCCCTTTTAACCAGTACTGTTGATAAATGTTGGAGAGAGGCTTGGTGAGCTCCTGTGCCAGCTTGCTCAGCACTCTCAGGTGGATCCTGTCCACCTGCATCTCATTCATGTTTATGTGCAAGATCTTTCAAATACTGAAAAAATCTTAGCCTATTATACAAGCTTGATATTCTCTTTAGGTTCTTCTGTGATAATAATATATAATAAGAATTTTACCATTTGGTACCATGCATACATGCAGAGAAAATTCTAATGCTTTAATATAGAAATACATATTTCTATTTCTATATAAATATATGCACATGGAAAATTTAATGGACATTGCTTTGGGAAGAGGCTTGGCTGAAAATACACCAAGAAAAGGTGTTGTGAATGAGAAAACAATGAGAAAACTGCAATAAATATTTAAACTCTATTTAACTGGGTTTACTGTCATCTGTGTGGTAATACTAGTGATCAGTTTTCAATGTACAAAATGTACCTCCAACATTAACTAATTAAACCTACAATGTTTGATTAAAAAATGATTTTTCTAAAGTATAAGGTGTTTCACATGACCCATCAGTTCATTAAAAAATATTTAAGTTAATGTTTTCCAGTCAATGAAGAATAAATTTCTTAGCAGGGAAAGTTGACAGTACTGAAACCTTTGCAATACATTCTCTCCCAAAAAATAAGAAATTCAAGTCTTGTGAGTGCAGGTACCTAGCAACCTTTTTCTGTTCTTGCAGCTCACTGTCAACAGTGTGGTTTTTGAAAACATGTTAATTAGCAGTACTGCTATTTTCTGGGAGAGAAGGCTATCTTAAATGCCAGCTACTATCCATAAAGCCATTGTTTCAGAACCATTTCAATTAGGAAAAATAAGATAAATGGAAGCTCAAGTTTTCCCATGATGTCTCAATATTTTTCTATTGCAGAATTTTTAAAATTCCAGCAGAAACATCTCTATTACCATTTGCAAAGCTTATATTAATGGCGTTTTCTACAGATGTTATTTTTTTTTGTATTTTATAATCCAATTTAGAAGAGGGAGCATAGTATTTAAGAGTTATAAAATTGAACACATACGAACATTTATATATATGTGCATATATGCATGATATGCATTTATT
>JAAGNO010029582.1:0-34334 GCA_033439905.1 Ceryle rudis
CGCTGAGAGGCGGGGAGGGGGGGGGGGGGGGGGGGGGGGGGGGGGGGGGGGGGGGGCTCGTGGTGGGCGGGGGGGGGGCGGGGGGGGGGGGGGGGGCTCCTCTCAGCCATTGCTCTCCCCCAGCTCCATCTGGACCTGGCCCAGGTGGATCTTTCCGAGGGAGGAACCCACTGGTGAGTGGGGCTGGGCTGGGGCTCTCTGGGGGGTTCTCAGGGGGTCCCTTTGGGGTGGGGCCAAGGGCCCCTTCCCCTCCTCCCCCCTCACTTCTCTCCCCCCCCAGGTATGAGCTGCGGGATGAGCGGAGCAGCCCCTAAAACCGGGTGTCCCCACTGGGACCCCCCCCATCCCCGCTGTGCCTGGGGCAGTGGGAAGGTCGAGGAGGGCCCGGGGCCCCCCCAGCTTTTCCCGCTGCCCCCCAATCCCCCCCCGCCTCCCGCCCCCGCGCTGTCAGGGGAGCATGGCGGCGGCCGGGCGGCCGGCCCTGGGGGGATCCGGGTCCCCCCTCCCATGTCCCCCCGATAACCGGCACGGTTACCTCGTGAGGCCCTGACGGAAGAGCGGGCTGCTGAGGGTCCTTGGGGGTCCTCGGGGCGTGCCCGGGGCCTGCCAGGCCTGCCCCTCACCCCCGGGCAGGGTTTAACTGCGAGCCGGGGCAGGACGGCTCCTCACGGCGGCTCTGCTGCTCCGGCACCCGGGAACCGGTTATGGCCACGGTTACGCCATCTCGGCCGGTGTCACGCAGGGCTGCAGTGTGTGGAAACACGGCCGGTGGTGTCTGGCCTGGGCGACTCCACCTGCGTGGTGTCTTCCCTCCAGGCCTGGGGCCTGAGGTGCCTGTCTCTTCCTCCGTCTCTCCCTCCGCGGGAGGAACTGTGAGCTCGGCTGAGTCACGTTCCCACGCAACCCGTGTAAGCACGAACGGCACGATGTGCAGCGTGATTTCGAGCATTTCAACATGATGCAGCTGTCGGTTCCCTTCGGCAGGAGGGAGCCGCGCGTGTGTGCGCATCTGTCCCGCCGAGAGCGCGGGAGAGCGGCCGGCGTCTCGTTACTCCCGACTACGCGACTGTACCGGGCTGCGAGGCAGAGCCCGCGGTGACCGCGCAGAGTGCCAGGGGCTGCACAACTGCCCTGCCGCCAGATAAAAGCCATGCTAAGGAGGGACGCGGATCGGGCAGGTTTGGGCTGACGACATCTTAAAGTCAAGGACAGCAGCGGTGCAATGCAAATAACAGCTTTCTGCTTTAAAAAGGGATCAGCCAGCAAGATTTCTCATCCGGCGTAAACAGCACCTTTAATTCTTTTCTCTCACGAGGAAACGGAGGGTAGAAAGGAAACAAGCTTTATCTTCTTTTACCTAATGTGCGAATGAGTCAAGTACCTCCTGAGAAAAGCACTCCCCTGCCCCAACCCAAATCTGAAGACATTTATTTCTGTTCTGCAGCAGCGCTGCTAAAGGGGTTTTCTCTTCGGTGTACTAAATGGCAGGTTTAGTATGCATGGCTGGTACGTGTCTCACAGGATTGCCGCCAGTCTTCCTGGAGCTTCCATCCTGTGCTGCAACACAGACTGTACCTTTCCTCAGCTTCTTTACACAACCGGAGCTTTGATTTGACGCTAAAATAATCTGGCGCTGCCAGGCTATCTGAAGAGATACATCAAAATGTAAGCAGCGACAGCAGCCACCTATTTGCACTGCATATTTATATCCTGTAAAGGGAAAACTCTGTCACTTTCTTACAGTCTTCAGAAGAGGATCTGAGGACTTCCTTTTTTTACCGAGAGCAAGCAAATATTTCTGGCTCTAGAGCTGTTTATTATGCAAACCGCTTTAGTCACTGTTAGCTTTTTAAATATAAACATAATGAAAAGGCTGATTCACAGACACCTTTTGGAAGAGGGGTTTGCCCCTGGCACAGAAGGAGATGAAAGGAGACTCTGCTCTGGGTTTGAGCCCGTCCTTGCTGTCACCTGCGGGTGTAGAGGCTGTGTCCGCTGATCCAGGACAGGCTGGGAGCCGTCTGGCATCTCCAGCTTGCAGCATCAGAAATTCCTAAAAGCCCTTTCTTTGAAGCAGCAATTTCGCTTTAAATCTTACATATCTCCGTCTCCCCAGGAAGCCTCGCTCAGGTGGCTGCGCTGCCACAAGAGAGGGACCCGCTGCAGTCCCCCCGCCCCCCGTGCCGCAGCTGCAGCCAGCCCCGCTCGGGGATCACAACCTCTTCTAGCAGCTGCCATCTTCACAGGCATTTGCAAGCGCACGTCTGGTTGCAAAACAGAGCCTCCGAACCGGCACACGAGAGGCTCAGTGCTGTGCTGTCTGCGGGAGTCTGCCGACAGCCAGGCAGGAAAGCTCCGAATGCAGAAAGAGCTGCCCAGTTCCTTAGCGCAGCTCCTAATAACTCCCACTCCCATGGCAGCGGTGCCAGGACATTAGTGACAAGCAAGCCCTTTGTGCCAACGCTGTGAAATAGCACGCATAGAATGAAGGAACCCCCCGTCTGAGACATCCATACCCGAACCAGGCAGAAGCGTCTCCCAGGAATCATTTCCCATCCCACAGTTTGGCTCCGGTCTCCCATAGGGTTAGTTTTGAGTCCTGATGAAGTTTGCAAGGAGCCTCTGCTGATCCCAAGAGGCAGGGATATTGTAATTTGTTCAAAAGTGTGTTATGTAACACCCGTGTGGCCACATCTATTGCAACAAAACTGCATGATAAAACCCCATCTGATCTCACAAGACCCCTCTCCAAATCCATAACCTGCACCATCACACTCCAGGAGTCCGTACCTCCCTCATCCCCTTCAAGCTCATCTTTGTCGCTGGAGAGGCCCTACCAAAGGAAGGGGAAGGCCCATACAGGACACACTCCTGTATAACCAGCCCTTTCGATGGCAGCGACTGGCGGTGAAATGGTTAACACGCCTGGACCTGCTTCCCTGGCAAGGCTGTGCACACCCCATCATGATAGATGGGGAAAGTTCACACCTCTGAGTGCTGGTGGCTCTCTGTGGCTCTCCAGGGCTCCCTGGGACTGCAGTACATCACCGTCAGGTTAATGTAGCCTAGGTGATTGCTTGCAAAAAGAAACGGCTGGAAACTATGTGTTTAAATTAAATCATAAATCGTCCTGGATATAAAACCTGTAGAAAACCCTCCAATTCTTGATCCTGGTGAACTGTGAGATTGGATTTATTTGTGTGTGCAGGGCTTCTCGCTGCACTCAGAGTGTCTGTTTTGGGAGAGGGAGATGGGTACCTTTTTCCTGACCCGCTTTGCAGCTCTGTGTCAGGATAGGATCCTACACCTTGCCCCTGCCCTAGTCCCTGCTCTTGTGCACGGAGGTGCTTTGTGAGCACAGGAAATCCCCTTGCCAGCTCAGGCTTGTGCCTGCAGGGTGGCTTCAGCTGCCACTTCTGCACTGCTTCTTTCTGGAGGCTGGAGCAGAAAGTTCAGGAGGGCAACAGCTTCTGCAGACCTGCCTCCCTCAAAGCAGCAATTGGACCTGGTGTCTCTCAGGAGTCTCTGCAAAAGCCTTGTCAAAGGTGATGCCAAAGGTTGGATGCTGCTCCGTGCAGCAAAAGCAGGACTCCTGCCTTCCTTGAGCCAGCACAGCCTCCCTGGGATCAGGGTGCCCAGGCCAAAACAAGACTGTGCTGTCCCAGGCCAAAACAAGGCTGTGCCGTCCAAGGGCTAAGAAGCTGAAGGTAAATACAGAAGTGAGGCTCTAGGACCATAAAATCCATGCATCCAAACCCCTAAACCCTTGGTAGCCCTCTTTCCAAGTAATTTCCTTGCTTTTAGCCTCAGGTAAAGGAACACCATGTTCCTTCAGTTAATTCTCTTTTATATACAACTTCATTATGATTCAAGTTTGAAAGTTAAGCAGATTTGGTAAGTAAATACATCTGTATCTTGAAGGTTTTGATTGCAGTATCAAAAGTCTTGGACCCTTTTTGATATTGCAGGAGGGAGGAATGCATCATTGCCAACTTAGCCAATTTTATTAGCAGACCCACATATCTGAGTTCACTTGATTTGTTTTCCTTGATGTTACTACATAAGAATCTCTACTTTTGTTAGAGGAAGCAGCAAGTTTCTAGTACTTATATTTTAGGGGGAAAAAAATAAAGAAAACAAACCAAAACAAATACTTTAAAATATCAAATGAGTACATTCTGGTAACGAAGCAGTAACTACAGACCAGTTACAAAACAGACTTAAACCCCCAAAATCTCATTTTTAAAAGCCTGTCATGATTTTTGAGTCTTAGCTCATTTGTAAAAGCTATGGTTTGGATCCTTACATTGTTAGTCTATGATTTTTCACTGCCAGAGACCTGCCTGATGTGCAGGATTCCCAGGCGGTGTAATCCTCTAAACCTGCTGTCACTAGAACAAAGTGACACTTGTACAAAATGGGAACAGTCAGGCATGCGACTCCCCTCTCATTTTTCATTAGGATAACCTGCTCAAAACACTCATACCTGTAACATACTGTCAAATGTATTGAAACTAAATGATCACAGTGCTTTGAAAGCTCTTTATTTTCCACTTTAATAAACTGCAGCAATTATTCGCAGTTTTATATGTAAGACAGGAGCAAATGAAGCAGAAACAGCAGATACTTGTAAGTGGGAGCTTTCAAAGGTCAGTCTTAATTACTGAGTTTTACCTGGTTTGAGAGAAGCTTGCAGAAGTCCTAGGAAATCATTAGTTAGAAAACAATAGCTGATATTACTTGAACGTTATTATATCGTCATTTGCCGTGGGTAAGGGAGCCAGGAGTGGTGCAAAGGTTGATATAATGGAAAGAGGAACACTTGGATTATAATCAAAAGAGTATATAAGTGCATTTTCTCAAATACAAACCCGTGTACATCTGCTGTATGGCCAGCGCCTAACGCTGAATGCAGTCGGGTGTATCTATGTTCCACTACGCCACATCACTTCCCGGCTCCTAGCAAATAGAAGCAACTCTCCTGCTTGAGAAAGCAACGCAAAACCCTGAAGAAGCTCCTTGCTTCAGCCTGTCCTCCTTGTCTTGCTGTGTAGAGCAGTGCCTCAGATTTGGAGATTACCCCATCGCCTGGGCTCCCAGCAGCAGAGCGTGGGTGCTCCGGGAGCCCCAGAGCACACGACAGAAGCCACCCTTGCATAACACGGCAAGTGTAGGAGGCAATAGGATGGCTCTTTTTGAGCACTAACGTGTTGCAAATATAACTGAGATAAGGAGCCATTTCATATGATCTGTGCCCCTGGAATGAATTTCTCACGAATTTCAGCTGGCTGGTTTCACTGCTTTTTTTCTCCCGTAGCCGATTACAGTTGCTATTTCTCACATAGTGGCATAATTCTGATGCAGATTCCTGACATTGCAAGGAAAGGGTCCAAACACTTCTATTCATATCAGAACTGCTATTAAAAAAAAAATACCCAGAGTTAAATTTGGTACCCACAGTTAATAAATGGTTCTCCTTCACAGTACAATGAGATAATATTTCCCCTGTCTGTAGTGTTTTCTATCCAAAGGAAAGAAGAATCCCCATTTTGGGAAAGAAACTGCTCACTTGGAGTGCTTCCATTTCTGGAGTTGCGCCACATGAAGAATGCTGGGCCCAGCTCCAGGAGATCTGAGCAGCCTAAACCCATCTAAAATCCACAGGAGCTCTGATACTCATCACTCCAAGCGCCAGGCCAGACGTATCCCAGAGACTGTCCCGGCTCAACCGGAGAGCACTTCTGAAGCTGCGCCTTTAAACACTTTGCTCAAGTCGTCGGCAAGAGCTGACAAGTCAGCAGAGGCTCTTGGTACAGCTTCCCCATTCCACGTGCCATTGCCCCCCTACCTCAAGACTCTTGCCAAAGACCTCCCTTAGCCTGAGGTCTTTGAGATAGCCGAAGTTCAGCCAAGCCTGGAAAACTCAGTATAAGAGAGTCCCCAAACCCCAGGGAACTGCCCTTTTCTAGCTTACCTTGTAGGCTGGAGGGGAGTCCAACCAAATGTGGGTCCATTTAGACTGTAAAGCCTGAATGAGGTTTGAATTGCTCACACCTTAGTCAGGAGGTGACATGTGGCCCAATTATTGGCTTTATTAGCTTCAGTGGTCCCACACAGTTGGGCTGTGCTTCCCAGGGAGGAAGGACAGTTCCTGCTCTGGCCCAGACTGCCTGGGGGGGTGATGCTCACAGCCATGCTCACCAAACTGCTGCTTTCACATGGCAGCAGGTGGAGGGACTTCTTTCTTATATCTAGCTGGAACATGAATCTTTCCTAAAATAACTCGCAATGTTAGCATCGTAACAGAGCTACAAAAGCCTGAGCGTGAACCCCTGGTCAGGAAATCCACCAAAACCTCAAGTGAAAATAACTAAAGTAATTTTGTCAGGGAGGAAGTAATGAAGGAAAAAAATAATCAATCTCAAATAATGAATGAAAATAATTATGAAACTGATTTAAAAAATAATGATGGTTGCTTTTTTTTTGCTTCCTTTTCTGTCTTTATTTTTAAAGCCAGTTGTCACCTTCAGTGGGCTTTAGATTTGTAAACTCCTTAGACTCTTCTGGAACATTAACAAGTATTTGCATGTCCTACGGTGGTCTTCATAAAATGTGAGATGAATATTGCCAATGCCAGTGCCAAGGATTTCATATCCCCGTTCAAAAGTGCACACCCTAGAAATAATGAGACTGGATTTAAAAACTTTCTGTTTGAATTCTTAGCACTGATGTCTTGAAGGTGCTTTTTATTACCATTTTTTTTATGATGAGGCAGAACAGAAACTTAGACCTGATCTGCTCAATATAGCCACACTGATTTAACACAGTAGCAAATCAATTTAATTAGATCAGTGATTAGAACTTATATGAGCACACCTCAGTGCTAAGGGAGGCTTAAACTACTGGGGAATTACATCATTAGGTCAGAGAAACAAACTGCTGACTTAATAATAATAATAATAATAATAATAATAATAATAATAATTTCTTCCTTTCTTCCTTTAACACAGATCTTTTCCTGGACCAAAGTAGAGAATGGTGTGGGTAAGCTGTGAGGAGGGAAGATGAGGTCACACACTGTGTCAAGGTGGCCAAGGAAAGGTGATGGGAGAAACTTCTTACAGTGGTAACCTCTGGACCCTCATCACCAGCAGATCCATGTCTGGTTGTGCAAGATGGAGAAAGGCAGAACAGCAGATAACATAAATAACAAAAGGTTTGTCCAACAGATCTAGTCTTGGGTGAGTAACATCTACATCTACATCTACATCTACATCTACATCTACATCTACATCTACATCTACATCTGTGTCTCTGTGGAGAAAGATAAACAAGCAAAAATCATCATGGCTTTAGAGAGCTGAGATGCTTATGGAGATAGCACAGAAACGTGGGTCACCAGCTATCTAAATTAACTTAAGCTAAGGCCTGCTGCCCTGTGCTGATGTGGATGCTTATTTTTTGCTACTGATCCCATCATCTGCAGGAAGTTCTGTGCAAGCAGCCCCTGTTGCCTGCTTGGGAAGCTGGGGCTGCAGCAGGTCTGGGCACAGCTCCAGACAGCCAGGTGCAGGATCAGTGCTTCTGCTCTCAAATCAGGAAGCCTCGCCTGGTGTGTCTCAGGGTTCCTTCCATGTAGTCCCAAGATCACCTGTCAGCAGGCTGTGACACAGAGAGCAGAAGACTTCCTAAGGCCTTCATCAGGATTGTGCACCTCTGGGTTCCTCAGAGAGATGTGTTAATGTTAACTCTAAGCAATAAAGTAAGGGTGTGCAGACACAGTTATAAAGAGAGGCTCAGCCAGCCCTAAGTAGAAGGTTTGAGACACAGGTTTAAACATCTTTTCATGCTGCTAACATAGCTGGGGTGTTTGTGTGAAAGCAGAGTGGCAGCAAAGCAGAGCTCACATCATGCCTAACCACATGGACGTGAAGCAGTCTTAAAAAAATAAATAGAAGTAACAAGGAGCCCATGGGAAAGTGTCTCTTTGGAGGCTGGAGCTGGTGTAGGAAGATGGCAATGGTGGTTTTGTCCAGCTCTTGGTCTCTCTGAGTCTCTGCTGCTGTGGGCTGGGGCATATCTTCCTCCAGGGACACAGGACCCTCCAGGGTCCTGTCACCCCATGGGCTGTGACAGTGGCTGCTGTGAGCAGCTGTGGGGCCGTGGCTTTGAGGGGAGCAGCCAGCAATGACAGCAGAGAGACCAGGGGGAGAGGCGAGAAGGAGAAAAGGTTCAGGAGAGGATGGAGATTCACATCAACCACTGTCTGCTTCCAGGCACCAGGGCAAATGCAAACCAGTCTGGGTTAGGACCAGCTCTTCTCACCCCAGAGCTGAGCCCCTTCACGGGTTACTCCCCACCCTTCTTTCCTTTCCCAAGACCTCCTGCGTGCAGCAGGAAGATGCAGAGATGGAGATGGGGCTGCACAGCCACTAAATGCCAAGGACCAGAGATTTCCATTCATGCTGCCCGCAAAAACCACAGCCCCTGCAGTCCTGGGAACTGATTTTTGATTATCACACTAGAGCAATCTAGATGTGGAAGAAATAAACACAAATACCCCGTCCAGCTACTGGCACAGTGCTTGACCCAAAGCCACTTGAAACCAGCAAGAAAGGTTTGTCATGGTCTACAGGGTTCTAGGACAGGGTCCCAAGGCAGGTATGCAGAGGGGTCAGATGAGACCAGAGCAGCTGCTCAGCTGAAGGGAACAGTGTGGCTTGGAGGAACAGGGTGAAGTCTTGGCCCTTGGAAGGCTGTGGGTGCTGGGCATCAACTCCAGCAGATGTTTGAAGCATAAGAGAGTTCAGCACTTGGATGACTGGATGCTGATGAGCCCTGACCTGTCTCAGAGAGGTGCTGGAAGGGTTTTTCCAGAAGTACAGGCATATCTCTGAGCATACAAGGCATTGGGCAAGCAAATGGGCTGTCACTGGTGGTTTTATGTGATGTGCCTCGAGCGTGTGACACTGCCGGGTGCTTTGCCAGCTCCGTACCTTCATTTTGCACGAAGCCTGTTGAAATCAGCCATCCTTCATCTGCACTGTGATAATCAGTAGTAAAACCACAGAGTACTGAAGGTGGTGATGCAGCTGGGTTGCAGGCCAGCTGCTGTCATTGCCTGCCTGTCCAAGGTCCCAGTGCTGTGGCAGGGATGCCTCTCTTCCAGGAAAGCTCTCCAAAGGCCAGAGTTTCCAGCCCAGTGTAGCAGAGGGAAGTGGCACCAGCATGGACTTTGCTGCTGGGCCAGGATGCGAGGACTCAGGAGCTGTTTCCCGTGCAGCCGTGCCAACTGGCAACATGGCACAAGCAGCTCACGAGTTATAATCCAAAAATAGTCCCCAGCAAGTGGGCATGGGGCCAGGCTGGGGCTGGGAGGGGAGCATGGCATGTGCCCTCCCCCAGGGTGCAGGCTGTGCACCCCAAAGCTCTGCCTTTCCCACCATGTGCTGCTCCTGATGGTGGCAAAATCCTGCTGTGCCTCCATCCCTGGAGCGAGATGCCCCAGGCTGGCAGAGCTCGCTGTCACCAGAGCAGGGCACTCATTCATAAATCCAGTGCTGGCCAAGACTGGGCTTGGGGAGGAGCTGGGGATGGAGTGGGGAACAGGGACAGCTTTGTTGCGATGGAGCCAGGGCGGAGAGCACGTGCGCATGGAGGGAGCCAGGAGAAGAGGATCGGTGGCTTTGTGGTTGAAAGCTCCCAGTTGGCTGCTCCTTGCACAGCTCACGGCATGACTCAGCCCACCCATAGCTCCTGCCAGCACCCACAGCCCCTGTCTGGGCTCAGCACAGCTCAACAGTCTCTCTCCCCAGTTCCCACCCAGAGCAGGCCTGGCAGAAGGGCTTACAGCAGGGAATGGGGCTGGGAAAACCTCCTTACACCAGTGCACAGGACAAGCCCCTGGCAACTGAGGGCTCTTCTGTCCACTTGCTTGCTTGAGGTTGCTCCTCCAGGCCTCAGTTTCCCCATCTGGAAAATGGGAGTGATGCTGGTCTCCTCGAAGCGCTTCAGGGGTAAAAGCCCTATTGTTGGTACAGGACAGGAGCCTGCCAGCAGCAGGGTGGGGATGGGTGCTGAGCAAGGTGAGAGGGTCCTGACTGGTGCAGTGCCAGGGTGGAGACTGGCAGCCCTGAGCTTGGGAGACAGCTCGTGGCTGCTTATGGGAGCAGTGCAGACAGCAGGGCAAGCCCTGTGGGTGCCCATGGCCATCATGCCGCACACTTAGAGCCTCGGTGGACCTATTCAAGCATCCCATGAAGGTGGCGTGACACCTGCAGCACCTGAGTGGAGTGACTGGGACAAGTACTGGGAGCAGCATCTGGCCCAGGCATTTCAGCATCATCCCCTTTCCTCACTGAGACGGGCCAGGTACCTGTGAGACTGTGTCAAGGAGGGACTCTGGGGCCCTTCCCAAACCCTGGCATGTTGCAGGACTCACTGCACTCTGTCACCCTGGCTCACCTAGCTCTGCTCAAGCTGCACTAGCAGCTCTGGAGTTACTCCTGATTTACACCTCATCTGGCCTCCTTTTATTTTTTTTTTTCCTTTGTACCAAATTGCTGGCGCGTGTCTGAGATCCAATTATTTTCAAGACCATTATAAAAGCTAATAAACCTTAGCAAAGCCTCTAACAGCCCTAGCTGCTCCGTTTGTGCATCTGTACAGTCACCAGGGCAAAAAGCGTCGGTGCCGTCAGCACATACAGGCTGATACAGGCACCCCAGGGGCAGGCAGATGCGGTCACGTTGCTGAAGACCATGCACTGCAGTTGCCTGACAGGTAATTTAAATATAACACAGCCGAGCAGCACCAATCCAAACTGCTATAAGCAAGAGACCAGAAGGACAGGGTTCTGGGAAGTGTTTTCTGCTTCCACCAGGAAAGGATCTCTGCTGGCCCCTGGGCATGAACCCAGATTGTGGGTGAAAAGGTGCTTTTGCCCTTTTTTGTTCAGTCTGTTCCTGTTTCGACCAAGGCAATTCCATCAGAATGAATCACATGTGCCCCAGCAGGAGACCACCAACCAGACAGGAGGGGTACTGCACTTTTAACGTACCAGTATCTCCACACCAGTGGAGTCCTGATCCTTAGGCAGGGACAGGGGATGGCCATGGCCAGGCATTGGGCTGGGACCTGGCCCTGGGAGCAGCTGATGGTCGCAGCCACCGACAAAGGCAGGAGATGCCCCAAATACAAGTGCAGCCAGTTGGAAATCTCTTCAGCCCTTGGTTCTGTGACCTTTGGGGTCTCTGGTCTCTTATTAGCATGGCCTTTGTACTAGAAGGGGCTTCTCTGGGTCCTAGCACTGCTGCCTGAGGGAGGGATCTGCCTGCAATCAGCTATGGGGTGTGAGGAGGGTCATAGGTGGGAACAGCCCCATGCAAACATCTGGATTGCAGAAATCCCAGCAGATGTGCTCTGAAGCTTGGCGTGGAGAGTGCCTCTCTCTGAAGCTGAGCTGGCCCTCACCGCAGCAGAGCTGCCTTCGCATCCCCTTCATTGCCCAGCAGATGATTAACCTGCCATCATATGAAGCACCCTGGGGATCAACCAGCAGCACACATGGGTTTGCTGGTGGCCATGTGTTGCGGTGTAGGTACACAATGCTAACCTGAGGACACAACCCATTCTTGGCTTCCCAGGACCAGCTCATCCCTTGCTGGGACTTGCTGAAGGGCAGGTGAGCTGGAAACGGAGGCCCCTGAGCCAGGCTGTCTCCTGCTGCCATCAGGTAAGCGCTGCTCTTCCATCACTGGTGCTGGAGCAGCTTCTTCTTGCCATGGATGCCACCAAGAGCTGGGTCAGCCGCAAGTGATATGCACCGAGGGTGGAGCATTTGGCGCTCATCAGGTCCTGCCCTGCTAATCCTCTGCCTACCCTACCCACGCCCTGTGGCGGCACTACACAGTAAAAAGTGAATTTTCAGGGCAACACCTTGAAATGGGGAGTTCAGACTCATTTCCAAATTACTGTGTATGGCTTCCTCTCCTGAACCAGTGCAGGGGGTTACGGGAGAGGTCAGTGGTCCTGGAGAGTAGAAGTCTTGAGCTTTTGTTGTGCTGGTGAGGCTCTCTTTCCTCATAGCTCTGACTGCCCCTCACCCTGATCATCTCTCCCAACTTCATGCAGAGGCAAAGGATAGCAGGAGTCTCCAGGACTAGCAGACTGTGACGATGGTGATATGCGTTGGGGGGGGACAGGGCTGCAGGTCACCTTCTCCCACTTAATGCTTTAACTCTTTTTCTGCTGGTCCCTGCTGCAGACTTTTATAGGTTTCGGGTCCGATCTGCCCTCACAACGACTTCATCAGCAACTTCCAGCCTTAGGAGCCAGAAATAAGGAGCAACAGCAAAACAGTTCACGTGTCGCAGGTCTCCACTGATAACCAAAGAGGCTGCAGCTGAGCAGATCTGTGTTACCCTGCAAATCTGCTGAAATCTTCCACTCTTTGCCAGCAGAAAAGCCTGTCGTGTCAGTGCTTGGAGCTGGCAGCACCTGCCTGGATCTTCATGCTTTCAGACTGATCTTTTTTAGAATTCAATACTTGCAACCTATTTTTTTTTTTGTGTGTGTGTTTCATTCATCTTGGTGGCTGAAAATAGCCTACACAGTTTCAATTCCTTTTTTTTTCCCCCTCTTTGTTTTTTAAATCACCAGTTTCATTCTCAGACAATCTCTTTGCTGCAAAAAAACCCCAAAGGGGTCTTCAGATTCAGAGCTCTGTCTTGGTTTAAAAGCTACTGGGAGCATGGCCCAAATAAGTGCTACCTCCATGTGCCCTGTGACCATAAATCCTGCCTGTGCTCCCTGGCTGCTGCTTTCTCCCACAGCTATAGCCAGACTCTGATCCTGAGTCATAAATATCAAAGGGCTTATTTTTGCAATTAATAAACTGATTAGCAGATGTGCTTCTGAATTTCCAGAAAACTCGCCGTGTGACCGAGGAGTGTGGGTGTGCGAAGGGGGGTGCCTTATGTACAGGGTGAAGGCTTGGGCTGGGCGCTGGCCTCAGACCAGCCCGAATCACTGCGCCCTAGACCCTCCCTCTTCTGAGGACACACAAACTGTGCACAAATTTCTAACTAAAAAATTAAAAGTGAATGATACTGTAATTTCAGATGAAAAAAATGCCCTCAGTAGTCAGTTTTTATGTGCGTTCGTGCAAAGGCAACAAAACACACCAGCCAGCACCCAACGCTATCACATCTGTGACCTTTCAATACTTAAAGGGGCCTATCAGAAAGATGGGGACAGACTTGCCGGGGGTTGGACTAGATGAGCTTTAAGGTCCCTTCTAACCCAAACCAGCCTATGTTTCTATGATCTTTGAAGGGAAGTTAAGGACGGTGTGTTTATTAACTCAGGGAAAGAGAAGGGATGCAACAGGGTATTGCAGACGAACAACAACTGTTATGACTGCCTGAAATCCAAACTGCAAGAAATCTTTCCTGCTGGGTCCGCACCACAAGCATTTCCCACCGCAGTGCTGTCAGCAGGAGGAGGGGATGAAGCACATTACGCCTGGCAGAGCCCCAGGAGCCGAGCAGGTCCCCAACCAGGGCAGGTTCCTGGGCTCATTACAGGGCTCTGCCGAGCTCTCAGGGTGGTGGGTAAATTATTAGTCACACCACACATAGCTGCTGTCACCTTTCGGTTTGCATGCCTGATACTAGATTAACATCTGGCAAGTGTCACTATGAGACTGTCTCTCCAGCCCCAGCTCCTCACACTGTTTCTCAGCTCATGGGCGAGTCTTTGGCCGTTCAGGCTGGGAGTGAAAACAAACAGCATCGCCAGGCAGGCAGAGGGGACAGCGTCAGGTCTTCGCTTGGATTTGGTTAAAGCAGCAGCAAAGTTGTAACAGGAACTAGTATTTTTATTCTTTTCATTTGCATTTGAAATGTCACTCCAGGGATGTTATTATTATTGTTATTCTTGTTACAAATGTGTGTCCTGATCTTTTCCAATCATGACCATGCTGCACACGTAGATACTGAGACTGGCCAGCCACGTTTCACTGCCCAGCAGAAATTAATTGGGGTGGGATGGAAGCAGACACTCTGCACCTGAGGAATGTGTTACAGACCTCTTTCTGCACTCAGGTCCATTTAGATGAGCTCTTAAAATCAGCTTTGCAACATTAGAGCTCCTTCTGAGTGTTATGGGTTTTTTAATGATTAATTACTACTTTGCTCAGAGCAGAAGTTTCTATTTTAAAAATATTCTTGTTGCTAGTAATTTTGGAGTGACGCCCATGGGAGGACCGTCACAGCTGGGACTTTCTTGTTAGGTGCTCTACAAACATGGGATGGGAGGATAATTGCAACCATGCCCTGGAGGAGCTGAATGCTGAGCTAAAACCTGGTTTTCTAGGAGACCTCACTGCCCTCCCCCCACCCAAAAACCTTATTGCAGCAGCAAGAGGGCCTCATCTGAGCAATGCGTGTGGCCAGAGTAGGTGCAGTTGTTATTACACATGAAAAGAGTCTGGGTCCTGGAAATGAACCCTTGGATTTTTCCCAGAGAAATGTGCTTGTAGGAGAATAACAAACAGAAGATCACAAGGGGGCTTTGTCAGGTCATGCACCATCTGGTGTCTCATTCTTGGCTCCGGCAAGACTGAAGGGCTTGTCTTCAGCCCACCATCACTCTTGAAAATGGTTAGCATATGTGAAGGCTATTGGCAGTCCCCCGTGCTGGCCAAGGAGAACAGGGCTTTGGGAGGAAATTGAGGCACATGGAGATGAGCTTGCCTCCTCTGACCTTCTGGATTAATGCTGCACCAGAAAGATTTGAGTGCTCAGAACTGTGCTCAGCTTACCAAACTGAGCTGGAGTCCATCTCTCTGTCTCTGATGCTGTGGAAAGCTGTGGGCAGGTGGGACAGTGAGCAGAGAAGACACCGATGGTACCAAATGGTTGTGATCACCAGACAAAGAGGTGCTCTAGCTGCTCTCCTTCCCCATGCCTTGCCAAGCATTGCTGCTCTGCATCCAGCTGGCAATGGCTGGTACTGTCTCACCACACCAGCAGGGTTGTCCTCTCCCAGGGCAAACTGACCCAGCTCCCTTTGCTTTTGACAGCTGCTGGAGCTCTTGCAACTCTGATGTGGCAAACACTTGTTAATAGCAGCTAATGGAGACCCACTGCAGGAAAGGGCTGGGATCTGTGGTGGTGCTTTTGTTTCAGATGTTCACATCTCTTCCCTCCTTGAAAATACTCAGTTTCTTTCTTGTCATTGAGAGGAAAAAGAAAAAATAAAAAAAGGCTGCAGGAAGAGATCTGGAACATGCTAATAACTGCACCCGCCTCTCAGGGCACATATCAATCTTCCCACGACGTTCCCATAGAGATGACCTAATATGCCATTCTTCCCCTCCTTCCCTTTCAGAGCTCTTTAACCTGCCACAACAGCAGGAAAAGTTTATGAAAACAAATCTCTGCAAATCTATCTTCCAAAAGTTCTGAGAAGGGAGATGTAGAAGCCTTTGGGATCCTGGGCTGCACTGGGGCTGTCCTCTGCTTGGCCAGAGAGAGGCAAAGCTTCAGTGCCTTGAGAGGAAGGGACAGGCCAAAGGAGAGTGGGACACTTCTGCTGCCTGGGGTGTCCCTGGGAAGCTGCAGGGTGACCTGCAGGCATGCTTACCCCAGTGCTGTGTTGCTGCCTGTTCCGGCTGCTTCCCTGTAGACTCTGCAATGAAAGGCAGTGATCTCAGAGAGCTTGTTACCTCACCATCAGGAGAAAACATCAGGCAAAAGTCATGGCTACATCTGCTGAGGGACTGGTAACCAGTAACCAATCCCCCCTCACATTAGAATAAGCCACGTGCTGGCTCATAAGGACAAAATCAGAGAGGAGCAGGAGGAAAATGTATGTGTTGAACAAAGACATCTTTACTCAATAAATTCCTCATTTTTTCAAGTCATCATAGAAACTTTGGGGAAGAAAAATGCTTGGACTCCATTGGTACAGACTCTCAGTGGTGGCACCTTGAGGCTTGCGTTGCAGCGTAAGGGAGCGCTCTTGTTTCTAAATTTGCCTGGCATATTGCTTCCCAGTTTCTGAGCCACCAGGATGCAGCCTGTCACTGATAAAAGTTTTAAGAACCCCTAAACCCACAGAAGTTGCAATGCTTCAACAACCCGGTGACCCGAGATGTAGATAGCTAACAGAGCTGTCAGACATGGTCCTGGATGACCTAAGGTCAGGTTTGGCCAATTTGCACTGGCAAATTTAATGACCATATCTTACATCAAGACAGAACCCACCAGCACCAATACAACAATCCCATGGAGATACAGCCACGAGTACCCAAACACATCTTGAACCCTGGGGCTCTTTCCATCTCTGTTTGGGTGAGGGGCTGGGCAGGGAGCAGAGGAAAGCATAGACACTGTGGAAAGGGCTCTTCTGATCTACATGTGGGACCACACACTTCCAGGGGCCAGATCTGCCATAGCTTTCCCGTGGGAGCCTCTTCCTGCACACGCATCATCTCTGCGGCCTGTGCCCCTCCCTTTGATCTCTGCCTCCTCCCCTAAATCTGTCAGCCAGTGACTCTGCCGTGACTCTCTCCTCACCCGACTTCACAGGCTGAAACCCTCCTGGGTAAAAAAAAAAAAAATTAAAAAAATATCCTCCCTATCACCCCAGGCCCCTGACAACACCATCATTCTCCTTAAGTGTGTGTTAAATATGCTGTATAAAAATAAAATGTATCTTTTCTGATGACACAGAATCCTAGTCTTAAAATGCAATTTATGAGGGAGGCATAAATCGTGAATCTCTAGCATTGCTTCTGCTAACTCATGAGAAAAAGCCTTTGTTCTGAAATCTTGCCTATAGTGTTATTGGCGGCAATCATTCTTCTGAAAACCTCACGAAGTTTTATCTGAACTCCCTGGCAGACATCACTTGAGTTGTCATTTTGCAGAGGGTGCTGCCTGCTTCCAGGTAGCACATGGACTGGATTGTGGTAGATATTGTTTCCACTTTTCTCCAGCACAGACTGGAGGAGTATGCTGGTTTCACTCCAAACCCACCTGAAGTTCAGCTGTTGTTTGAATCAGAAGTCAGCAGGAATTATAGGTATGTTTAGCAGGATTTGAGCAACCTGCTGTAGTGGGAGGTGTCCCTGCCCATAGCAGGGGTGTTGGAACAAGATGATCTTTAAGGTCCCTTCCAACCCAAACCACTCTGTGACTCTATGATTCTCTCTCTCATGAATCTTCCCCTGCACCAGCAAAGAGAGAAGCACTAAGTGTTAAGGCAGGGTGGGATATTTCACTTTAAAAATCATGACACTTCATCACAAAAGAGGGTGGTTACAGAGTATAATGAACTCAGATATTGAAATCTGCTATAAGGGGCTTTGAACATCTAACACTTGTTATTTCTTATGAAAAATCATCACTTTAGAATACGCTCAAACCATCCCTGATTTGTTCCAGCGTTAACTGGATCCTCCATCCCCTGTAGCCATGAGCTGCCCCATCATTATGCATACGTCTGTCAAAAGCACAGCATGGTTCAGCCTGAATTGCCCTGTTTGCAGAGCTCTGACCACGCACGCTTTGTTTTACAAACATGGCTTAAATCAGCTGCTCAGGAGGCCAGCAAGATGAGCTGAGCTCGAGGTTTTTAAACCCCCTGTCCCTTTCAGTATCAGAGCCCAATAGTGACTGACACTCTGCCAAGGGAAACTCTCTAACTTTCTACTTGAGAAAAACCAAAGACAAACACCTGGGCTACAACTTCCCATGTTTTCTTTTGCACTGCATTGGCAGATGGGTGCTCCTGGACATGCTTAATGTGGGGCTCCACCACTCCCCATCTCCACTTTTCACTGCCCAGCTGCCTGCCCTCTTACTGCAACACAGAGATGTGATGGATCCACATGGTCCAAAGATCCATCTGCTTGATGAAAGCAGTGAAGTGCCAGAGCTGATGCTGAGGGAGGCTGGGGAGTAACAGTGCTGCTGGGGCCTTTGCTATCAGGTTGGATCACAAGCTGGTCTGCAATCCTGACAGAGAGTTATCAGCTGCAGGGGAAGATGAGTGACACAGCTTCCAGAGAATGTCTCCAGCCTTGACTTCACTCAGATTCCTTCAGATCTGCTGAGCTCACCCTTATAGCAAGGTGGTGAATTGGTTTAACTCCATTACAACCACAGAATGAAGGCATTCAGCTGCAGACTGAAAATATGGAGACACCGCCAAGCTCCTACCAAAGCAGCTGGCAACATAAGAGTCCCAAACTAGACATGTCAGCAGTGTGCTGCACAAGGGCTGTGCCAGTCTGCAGAGGTGGTGCCTGTGCAACTGCATCTCCCCAACACTGCAGGGCATCTGAAACGAAGGGTAGTAGAGCTGGGATGTACCAGGAGGGGTGCCTTCACACGGGCATGTGCAGCAGAGGCCCTTGCTGAGGCACTGTGACCCTACGGACCACCATATTCCCTTGCCACGGGCACAATCACATGGCAGGATTCACCATTCCCTGGGCCTTGGCAGGAAACAAATGGAGAGAAGCAGACGGACAAAGTGAGAGGGAAATCATGCTGCTTCTAATGCTCTACCCTCAGTATCTCTGCTGGCCCAGGAAGGAGAGGGGAGAAATCCCTGAGCAGTTGGGGAAAGCCCTGGCGGCACTGGCCGGTGGGGAAAGCAGGAGCGAGAGCTCCGAGCACCATCGTGTGGCACTGACTGCGCGGCTGTGTGCTCTATATGCTACTGTGCATAGAATCACAGACTGGTTAGGGTTGGAAGGGACCTTTAAGTCATCTGGTCCAGCCCCCTGCAGGGAGCAGGGACATCTGCAACTAGAGCAGGTTTCTCAGAGCCTCGGCCAACCTCACCTGGAATATTTCCAGGGATGGGGCATCAATGACTTCCCTGAGCAACCTGGGCCAGGGTCTCACCACCCTCAGCATAAGAAAGTTTTTCCTTGTATCTAGTTTAAATCTCCCCCCTTTTAGTTTAAAACCATCACCCCTTGTCCTGTTGCAACAGGCCCTGCCAAAAAGTCTGTCCCCATATTTCTGGCCAGGCCCTTTAAGTACTGGAAAGCTGCAGTAAGAGCTCCCCAGAGCCTTCCCTTCTCCAGGCTGAGAAGGGGAGACATTAAGCATGTCCCCCATCACACACTGCTGCACATACTGACAACACCATACAGACTGTGCACTGCTGGACACCGACTTCTTGACACCCAGTGTCCTCCCTGAAGAGCTGCGCAGCATCATGCAAACTGGCCCGCACCTTGCTGAGCATACCACAGCCCAAGCTGCACAGCACGATGCACACAGCACACTGCTATAACCCCCTGCTGCTGTACCCCAAACTGTGCACTACTATAGGGGCTGCAATAGTGAGGAGCAGTAGCTTTTGAATCCCATCAACTACTCGCATCCACTCTCTCCACACAGGCTTCCACCTTTAACCTTAGGTATCCCTGTACAGTGTTCAAACAAATTCACATTCATCAAAAAGACCAGTTCTTGGCCTCTCCCAAGCATAGTTACCTGTGAGCAAAGCCTCTGGCAGGGTGGGCACGCATACCTGCTCCCTCCTCTTCCACTGCCTTAAACCAAACCTCAGCAAAAAGCTTTGATGAGTTTTACATAAAAAGAAATTAAAGCCTTTGTAAACATCTGCAAGAGGAGCACTCACCCCAGGTTATTGCCTACATCTCCTTTCCTGGGACACTTTGACCACCTTCCACCTGCAGCCTCCCAGTCCCACGCTCCAGCTCATGTGATTCCTTCACTGTAAGCAGACTGTTTAATTCCAGTGTTGCCCACTATTGGGATTGGGCTAGGAGTTTGTGATGCTCCAGGGGTAGCAAAGTGCACATTTCTGCAGTCAAATCTTTGTGCAAAAAAGAAAGTAATGCAATGGCAGTGGTCAGAAGGGACCTCTGGAGATCATCTGGTGCCACCCCCCTGCTCCAGCAGGGTCACCCAGAGCAGGGGGCCCAGGATCGAAGTGTCCAAGGTAGGTTTGGAATCTCTCCAGAGGAGAAGACTCCACAGCCTCTCTGGGCAGCGTGGGTCAGGCTCCAACACCCTCACAGCAAAGAGGTTTTTCTTCATGTTCAGACAGAACTTCCTGTGTTCCAGTTTGTGCCTGTCGCCCCTTGTTCTGTCACTGGGCACCATCGCCTTTCCTTAACAGAAAGTTAACAGAAGAGAAGGGAGCTGACAAAAACCTCCCAATTGAGAGTAAGCCTGTGGCACAGCTGCAGCCCCTGAGCCTTTTAGATATTTCAGAGGCCACATAACATCCCAGACCTCCTCGTGCATCTGAGGGAGAGCAGAGAAGCTGCTTTAGTTCATATCTCCCTGCCTCAGTTTCCCCCCAGGAAGGCAAGGAGCACCCACGGCTGGTGACTCTGCATGACACAGCGGTGGGAGCCCAAGGGTGAGGCTCACCCTAGGGAATTTTTTTCCTCCGGAATTGGGACTGATGGCAAAACCACGGGAAGCTGCAGGGAAGACGAGGGCAGCAGGCCCCCAGAAGATGGCACTCGTGGTCTTCGGATGCAGCCCCAACTCGGTGAAGATGGTTCCCTGCGAAGAGCCAATAAATAGCCCTGGACAGGCTGTCGGCCGGCGTGATTTAGGGACCAGAAATAGTGAAACTGTGGAGGTTTCTCAAAAATTAATTTTTCTAAAATGGGAGAAAGATGAAGCTAAGTAATTTTTTTCCTGCCTCTCTTGCAAACCTCTTCCCTCTCAGGAGATCAAATTTAACTCCTTTGCTTTTACTGCCTTAGCAGGGTCAAAGTGGATTTGATGGGGACTGATCGTGCCTGTCCTTCCACCACACATTCGTGGCTGTCACACTGGCCGGACTCACGCAGGATGCTCAGCCTGGGGCACCTCACACCTTCACCTCTGCGGTCCCCAGAGCAGAGCCGGCTGACACGCTGCAGCAACATTGATCCACAGGATGGGG
Organism: Ceryle rudis; assembly: GCA_033439905.1. Lineage (NCBI taxonomy): Eukaryota > Metazoa > Chordata > Aves > Coraciiformes > Cerylidae > Ceryle > Ceryle rudis. The sequence goes on from JAAGNO010029582.1 coordinate 20,959, forward strand.
CAGGCAGCAAAGCTTTCATCCACTGGCAGCAGGACAGGGCTAACCTAGAAGAGAAGTAATTACCAGAGCCACATTTTGGTTAGGGTCCCTTTCCCTGGATTTTGGATCTACAGGACCTATTAATCTGATTTACAGATCAGTTCTAAAGACACACTTTAGTTTCAAGTTTAAGCATAAGGTGTTGCAAATAAGGGTCTGCACATACTGTCATCTCTTCTTCCTCACCATGACAGTTTGGGCACAGATTTACTGAGAAGTCTACAATGTGATCTCCTGCCTCATACACATAAGAGAGGCACCTACCCTGAAACTCTTAGGATTTCTTTAGCTCCTGTTGTGCTACATTAAGACCTTTTCTCTTTTGATGTCCCTTGTGTCCTACAGAGCCTGACAAAGCTGAGTCACTTGGTGGAAACAGGCTCTGCACCCAGAGCACAGCTGTGTCCTGTCTGCAAGAGGTGGCCCTGAGGGTCAGATGTGCCTGTAAGTAGGACAAGCAAAGGTGGCTCATGCTAAGCCCTGCAAGCCCAGGCAGGGCAGGGGGTGAAGGCAGCCACAAGTACAGGAGAGCTGCAGCCTGACTGCAAGGCAGCTCCATGGCTATAAGGCAGACCAAGCATTGCATTATTTTTACCACTGTCCTAGGCCATGAGCATGGTGATGGGTATGAGGTGCCCAGCCCCTTACAGGCACAGATGTGCCCAAGCTGCTGTGACAGGCTGTTATGATGCCCAAGATGACTTGTGGCACAGGGTTATGGGGATGCTTAGAGCCTCTGGTGTAGGAGAGATGATGGGATTAATCACGAAGAGGGGAAGATCTGCGCCAAGGATCAGAGCAGAAACATCTGAGAAACCTGCAAAAGTCATTATGGGCTCATGAGATGGGAGAAGATGCACTGAGACCTGCCACACTGGGTCAGGCCAGGTCTATCTGCAGGGGCATCCTCTCCCCTCTAAACTCTGGGACAGATACCCAAAGAAGGAACAGGAGAATAAACAAAACTGCCTCTCTCCTCCAACCACCAAAACCTACTCAGTGTAAGTTATGCCCTAATTATTGAGCATCAACTGCCCCCTATAAATTACAGATCTGTCGCTGTTGGTTTCCCCCAGAAGGGGCTGGGTAATTTTTTCAGGGTCTCTGCAGCTGCACTGCTGGTACCTGTGCCGAGCAGCCTCGCCAAAGCATTTGCAAACAAGGATTTATTATTTTTTTTTGCATTATGCTTGCTTTAGCTTTCAAACAACTATCAATTGTGTAATAATTTAACAATTGTTTGCTGCTGGAATGAGTGTTCCATCTTGGTTATAGCTCCTGATGTTAATGTGCTGATCACACCTACACACCCTTGCTTCCCTCCATGCTTTTAACACAGGATGGTGTTGCTGTGTTATTGTTTGACCTCCTGTAGTACAGTGTGGTGCTGCCATGTATTGCTCTGTGCCAGAAGTGGCTGTGCTTCACCAGCAAGCTGTAATCACAGCAGATAGATACTGTTGGGGGGGAAATCCAGAGGCTTAGTTTGAGATCCCACAGACATTGTCCAAACACAGAATAAGAGACCCTGACCCAAAGAACATTTGTGCTACACCTGGTTATTTTCAGGGTAGTAGAGCAATGAGAGACTTGGACAAGCCAGCAGAATAAGTCAATGGCAGGGCTGGGAGGAGGGTACCAGGGTGATGGGAAAATAGCCATTATATGCTGCATTTACCTGAGGTTCTTAATTACAGAGATCAATCAATACCAGAAAGAGACTCTCATATGATTTATACCTATATAAAACTGAAAGACAAGGGAGTCTAGACCCACTATATTCATTATGGACCTAGCCCAGTGGTGGAAAGAGGGGAAAAAAAGCTTCTTTAAGGTAATGGAATATTGTTCTAATAAAAATAATTTTTACTAAAAGATCAGAAGAAAGAATGGATTCTATAAATGCATTTCTGGGCAGACATCAAGGCAAAAAAAGTTAAAAGTATAGTTCTGGTCTAAGCTCAAAAGTTTGGAAACTGGATTATAAGTAGATTTTGTCTACTAGACAGTGACAGGCATCAGGGTGAGGGATTCCCCTATTCAGAGCCATCCCAGCTTTACCTGGATTTTTCTCTTCAGGGCCCTCAGGCCTTCTGCTTCAGGAAGGAACTGGCACCTCGCAGATAGTAAAGGGAAAAAAAAAAAAAAAAGATTGGACTGCTTCTCCTCAGTTGGCAAGGTGAGTCAAAGCTGGGGAGAGCTACAGTCTGTCAGAGCAGATTTTTTACCTCAGCATCTGCACCCTAGCAGGAGAATAATGATGTGGAAGAGGAAAAAAGGGAAACCAAGACGTCCTGCTGCTTCACTATAGTCAAGCACAGGAAGCATCAGGCTCAGCCACAGTGCTATGAAGAGTGTTGGAGCCACGCAGGCACCTGCTGCCCTTCTGATAGTTGCTTTCCCAGCAGAATCATGGTGAGTTTAAGGTTGGGATTTGCAAAGAGTACTTCCTGACTGAAGAGGAGGAAAGTCACATTAAAGCTGAACAGCCCTGGACACTTGGTATCTTGTATTGCTCCCACATGTCAAAACACAAGTGGGCTCTGCAGGATTGCTAGGGAAAGACCTCTAAGTATACAGCCAGTCCAGTCACTGCAGAGCTGCTCTAGCAGTGCCATCACTTCAGTGCTATGCTTCATAACATCTCTGCAGGGAGAGGAATTGCACAGACCTCCTCAGCTGCACAGGCTGGAAAGGCAGCACAGAGCCATCCAATGTGTCATTTGAGAAGCTGCTTTCTCCTTGAGATTACACAATTACCAGCTATAATTGTTTAATAGAGTCACATCATTGTCCTCTTGTGTGAGGTGAGGGAACTGACCACATCTCTGTCAAGACAGAAATCCTAGGAGGCTGTATTAGCCAATTACTGTAACCTACAAGTACTGTAAAAGGTGTTTTTGATGGATGGAACTGATTTAGGGGCTTGATAAACAACAATAACAAAATCCCTTTTTCCTTTTATGAGACCTAGAGAAGTTCTGATTGTTGTCTCCACCTCTGTTTTGACCACAGCGAAGTCCCTTTTTCTTGCATCTAAGACTTCTTGTTTGCTCTATAGACCTTGATTCTGAAACATCACACTGCTATTCAGTCTCAGGGTGCAATGAGGAGTGGTGAGGGTTTGCAAGCACCTATGAAAAATGGCCAAGCTGGGAGTGTTTCACCTGATCTGAATTACATGGCTGAGACATTTGCACAATGTCCAGTGCTAGAAACATGAGAAATTGACTTGTTTCCTCAATGTGCAATTTCAGGACCATTCCTGACAAACGAAGCCTGCTGCTTACCTTAATCAAGGCATCTTGTTATGGGCTGGTCCTAGGAGTGAGTATTAAACATACTGTACTGTGGCATTATTTATGACTTGCACTGACACTGCATCACTCTGTTATCCATACTTATAGAAAAAGACCCACTGTAAGTATAATTAGTTAATAAATCACCATGAGTGATAAACAGAATGATGGATGCAGGTTTCAGTTGATCACTTTTTTATTAAGGAGAGATAAATCAGCATCATATTGTTGCTGTAAACCTTTCAAATTGGTCAAAAATCTTACCATGCTGAAATGCAGCAGGGAGGTGATTAACGTGTCAATTGTGCAGCAACAAATTGTACCTGATAATTGATATAAATCAATCCTTTTAATTTCTCTCCGATGTAATGGGCATTATACATCATCCTGCTCTCCTGCCTCTTCAGCATGGCTTCTGCAACCTTTCCTCCACACCCAGACACCTATCCAGGCATCTTCTCCAGCCTCAGCCCATCTCCTTGTGTCTGGCTGCTACAGCACCTCCAAACCTTTCAGCCTTCTCCAACTAACCCCACATTGCATCTTGGTTATTTGGGTTCTGGTCCCACCTGATGTCAAGAAAGGACAACACAGCCACTATACAACCTTCTGGTTTTATTTTTGCTAATAACATCACTCAGAGCTACAAATGTCACTAATAAATTTTGGCAAAATCTTCAAGAGACAGAGGCTAGGGAGCAGTGATGTTTGCAGTTTGTCTGCTGGGTCCTGCCATCCATCCAGGTATTCAACCCAGGTTGACTCAGTCTTGAAGTTTTGACTTATGTTATATTAGATAAGATGAGAAAATGGCTATAAGGGAGCAACACTCCTCCCTCCCTAGGAACAGATGGGTCAGAGAGGGGAGGGCTCTTAGAGAAAGGAGCTCATTGTGGCTCTTAGAGGAAGGAGCCGAGTTAGAGATGCAGAGACACCTTTGCTTTGCACAGCAACGTCTTTGATCTCTTGGCAGTAGCCACCACTCCAAAGTCAATGGTTATTTCCCTTAGGCAGGGGTTACAGGTCTGCTTGTCACAATACCAAAGAAAAAAACCCAAACCCTGAATGTAGCCTCTCTCCTTGCACATAATGCCCAGGGAGAAATAACTATGGAAATCAAGCCCCACCGCAATTGTGTTTTACATGATGGTTATACTGCAGGTGAGCACATCAGCTGGATGATCTGCAACATCTGGATCCAGCTCTGCAAGGGACCCCAAATCCAGTGCTAACCCAGACACTTTGGTAGGCAGGAGCAGGCACAGATAGCCACACATCCCTGGTATCAGGCAAAAAGTGCCTTTCTCTGCATCTCTTACTGTAGTACTTGGCCACACCAATGATCTGTGTGCTTTGCAACTGCCTGTGCTTATACGCAGCAAAGAGGGACTGGGAGACAGCACAAAGCCCCCCCTGCCCTGGTGCAGGACACCACATGGTCAGTGCTTGCACCAAGGGCACAACTTTAATTCACAGCTCCAATTGGATAGCTGCTTGATCTCTGTTACCAAGTCAGATGGTTTCTAGTGCAAAATTTTGCCTGTAGCTAAATGCTGGGGGTGGGGAAATGCTTAGGAATTACTTTCAGTTGCAGTTTCACCAGGTTAAACCAGGGCAGCTTACTCTGGAGCAGCCTGAGATCTTGGCCTGTGCTGCACATTCTGAGGAGTCAGATGTGACAGACAGGAGAGAAAAGAAGTTGCTCGGTTCGCCAGCTGGAGCAAGCTCTGCAAGTACCCAGCTATATTTAGCTAACAGTGATATACGTGCCTTTCTGCCATGTTCCTGAGGGAGTCTTACTTCCTCTGTAAGACCACACAGCCCTTTTCAGCCTGTGTACTTCCATGGCAAAGTCCAATCATTTGGTAGAACATAATTGTAAGTAATCATTTTTCCTCTCTAACATGCCTGTAAGTCCACAGCTCATTCACAGTGGTCCAAGCCCTTGTTGCCACCTATACAAGGATCCACTAGAGTTAGTGGGCACATTACATGCCCTGGATCACTTCTGCCCTGAACCACAAAGAGCTGAGCAGTGCTTACAAAGAGTGGGTGGTGAGTGGGGCTTGACCTTGAGTCAAGAGTGGATCTTCAGAGCTGTAATTGCTGGATCATGTCTTTGACTGGTGAGTATCCATGTGGCCCCATAGAAGCAATGGGAAAAACTGCAGCTTCCACAAGTGGAAGACATGGGTGTCATCTCATTCTCACACTATCCTGTTCTGCTGCCCCATCCCCATTCAGTGTGTGGCTCTGGCTCTTCCTGCCTTTCTGTTTCATCATGGTCTCCCTCTGTGTACATCGTATCTGTCAGGTCTGATATCCCCATGACATAGCATCCTCTCATATTATACTTGCCATAATACAGAGAAGATGAATATTGCCCTATAAATGCCTCTTAAGTTAATGTAAAACTACATCTCGCTACATCATGTATTCAACAAGCCGTCATTTTCCTCATAAATTTTGAGGAGTGTTTTAGCTTCTTGAAACGATTGGCTTGTGCGTCCGGCTGAGAAATCATCACAGCCCATGGCCTAGGCTGGATGCAGGGGCTGTAAATCATCCCCAGGCTGAGCAACTGTTCTGCCCTCCCACCCCCAGCACCCGCACTTGCTGCTGACTGGCTTTATAGCACCAGCTCAGCCTGAATGACCCTATTCAACAGTCAGCCCTTTAAATCAGCACCAGACACATGTCACTCTGCAAGGAAAATAGCCTCACTTTTTTCTCAGCCTGGAAAAAAGAGGACTTCTGGTGCTATAGCATTGGTCTGCTATGACAGTCATCACACAGGGGACATGTTAGACACTACAGGACTTTTTTTTTCCTGTGGTAGTTTTGACATTTCCATCTCTGCTATAGTGATTACACAGCACTAGAACCATTTAGCTTCTGAATGTTCACCAGATAATCCATTTTGGCATGGGGCCATTGAGCCCAGAAACCTTCACGCAGCCAAGAGTCACACTCCAGGCTGCAAAAGCCATGCTACTCCTTTTCAGTTGGCATGGACCAAAAGGGAGGGCACCTCTTACTTAAGATGCTCAGCTCAAAGGAGCCTTTCAAGGTTTACTTCCACAATAGGGACCACTGGCCACTTTTGACTGCACTTGCTCTGAATTGCTCTGCACAGGAAGCACCACAAAAGATGCCCAGCTGCAAGGATGGACCCACCTTACTAGAAATAAGATGATGAGCTGCTCACTGCTGTGCTCTTTTGGGGTGAATAGAAATCAGGGAAGCAAAAAAGCCAAACCCTCCTCCCAGTGCACATAAGACCCTTTTCCTGGTAACCACCATGACCTTTAAACTGCAATAGTAGGCTGAACTCTGCAGCAAATGAGTTTCCAGGCCTCCCTTGGCAGCCATTCCTCTGAACAAAATTCATCATGCACTTTGGCATGAATAGCTAGCTTCAGTGTCCGTGTTTTTGGGGGAGGTTTGTCAGGAATGACACAGCATAGTGTACATTGTATATGCCTAAGGTACACTTAGATATATCTTCAGATTAGTCCCTTTCCCCCCTCCCCCCCATACAGAGCTTTTGCTGCCAGAGGTAGAGAAAGCCCAGCTAAAGCCAACTGATAGTAGACTAAATGCTCTTTTCATCACATTTCTCCTACCTGACAAAAAAAACCAAACCCCTGTCCCCAGTCAGGGTTGGACTTGCCACAGACCTGGACATGCCCACGGTCTTTAGGCAGCACCTCCCAGCAAAGCCCACCCAGCCCTGACCAGCACATTCATGCAGTGTTTTTCCTCGGACAGCTAAACTGCCTGGAGCCTCCTTTGGTAAAGGAAATGAATTTCTTCCCAGCCGCCGCTTCTCTGCAGAATTGCCTTTTGGGAAGCTTCAATAACACCAATTCCCTCCTGCATTCGAGTACCCCTGAACGAATGACCCTGCTAGTGGTGCAGTTTTTCCCTTCGCCCGCCTCCCCCCTTCTCTCTCTCCCCCAACTTTGATTTGATCAGGCCAAATCTGAAATGATGTGTGAAAGTAATGATATTTTGTAATTAAATCTCTGGTGATGGCGCCTCTAATTTGTGGTACATGCATTGTTCATAAGGAAAAAGGCATCAATTCATTTTCTGACTGGCTACTCCAGGGACTCGTAATTAGACCCAGTTCATCTCTTGCTGCCTTGCATATTAAAGAGCTAACTGAAATGCAAGGGGAATTTGGGAGAGAGTTTTTTTAAAACCTTCTAATAATGTTAGCTCAATTAAAAACACTCAGGAATTAAAGAAGTTCTGGATCATCCAGAAAATAGAGGCAGAGTTTTGAGCAAGCTGGCCAGGGCAGGGTGTTCACTGACCTGCTGCCAAGATTAGGGACCAGTTTCGCCCATTCCCTGAGAAGTTGTGATGTTTTCAGTATTTTTTTTGTAAAAAGAACAACATATTACAATACACAAGGCAGAATCCTGACTTAGATGCTGCCCTTCTGCTCTGCCACCAAAACAAAAAAGGGAGAAAACTTTGATTTACTACAATTTGAAGAGGAACATTAAGGAAACACATGAAACACCCCAATGCTGGAGAAAGGAGCCAGCGGGAGTGCAGGTTATTTTGCAGGGTCAATGCTATAAATGTGTATGTCACATTATTATACACTCACATATTTGCTGGGAATGTTTTACAGGAAATCTTGGATGGAGTATACTCAGCTCTGTCATAGTTACCAAATAACATAATAAAAGCAAATTCAGTAGGTACTGGCAATAATAAGCAACAGCCCCCAAAGATTCCCCGAGCTTCCCACTTGCAGCAGCATGAGAAACTACATTCCCATCCCACAAGGATTTTAAGAGAACACGTTCTCTCTCCGAACTAGTATAAAGTTGAATTCTCAAAAGCACTCGTGTCCTGGTCATCCAGCAAAAACAAGTTACTTGGGTCAGAAGTATTTGGCTTTGGTCTTTTTAACACTTGAAAGGAATAAGCTTTGTCAGTGTTTGCTTCCCAATGGGAAGTTGCTTCAATTAGAGGATCAAGTGCTTTAACACCAAGATGCCAAAAACCACCAACACCTTCAAAACTTTTTTCTGCCTTCAGTCCCATTTCAAAGGAAAAAAAGATACTCAAAAAAGATTCAAAAATCTCTGGAATCTTCATTTCCTACAAAAACCACCCATCAGCAGCTTTAGAGCTCCCAGGCAGCTCCCTGTGCCCTGTAGCTCTGTTGAGAACTCCTTGCCCACTGGGTATGACCTCTGGTATGGCAGCACCAGCTATAGCAAATCACTTATGTCAGGGGCACCCAGTCATTCAATCCATACAAATGAAGCACTATGACAGCTGGTTTAGGCACCAGACATCCCTGTCTCTCCAGTAGCCACCCCTTTGGGTCTCCCAGTGCAGCCAGGTACAGACTATTAATCATAGAAGCATTCATAGCTCAGCATAGGGAATTAAAAAAAGAGTTCCTGCTTGGTGAGGGGGATTTGCACTCATCCTTGCCATGTCACAGGATGCATTTAGTACTCCAACACCTGCAAAGCAGATCCTTGGGTGGACAGAGGGCAAGAAGCATCTACAGACATACCTGCTCTGAGGGAAGCAGGGCAGCATTTAAGTGGGATTTTCACTGTGCACTCCCTGACAAAACAAGCATGAGTAAAGGGAGAAGAGCAAGTGATGGAGAAGCAGATGAGGAACCTGAAGGAATCAGGATCCTCTCTGTCAAGAGTAGCCAGGCTGGAACACACTCACAGCACAAAACCAAACAGAATATTTACTGTAGGACCTTTTTGGGATGCAGGATAAAGTGTTTCACTCTTTGCTCATGAGACAAGTAACAGAAAAGCAGTGACAAGGCTTCACCTGGAAATGCACCTTCACTTCAGCTGAGGTGCTGCAGAAATGAACATATATAATAAGTAACAAAGTCCATACACTTTTAAACAGAGGGAGCCATTTCCCGTTCCTGTGTCATGGGGAGCCCCAGCATCTGTCAGAGCCTCCCAAACCCCTGCCATGCTGCATTCAGTTTCTGTCTGGGCAGTCCCACTTCTTCAAAAGAAGTTGCCAACACCCTCCTTCATGGCAGGGTGCAAGAGCATCAGGGTGGGAACTCTTGTGCCCTGCAGGCAGCTGCCCCTTATCTCCCCTGCCCACCCAAAGCCCCACACCTATCACCAACCTGGGCTACACTGAGGGTTTGCTCATGTGTTGAGGCCATGGCTATCATTTCTAACAGGGGAAGGTATCAACATTTCAAAACAGTTTAATTATTCTGAGAATGCTTAGCTATTAGCAAAGACAAGAGAGCTCAGGGCTATTTTTCAGCATTAATTTTCCATTTGAAATGAATTCCTTTTGGTTACACTTTTTAAATGTTTCTTTTAATTAGACGCAATTACTTCAGAAGAATTGCTTTTATTTCTAAGCCTGAGATCTCAATGATAAAGCTGTTAACTGGCCAAGCTGAATGCTGTGTATGGCTCATTTAGCTGGTACACTAAAGTATATTGAACTAGGAAATTATACAGTGAATCAGCTATTAATTCATTTTATGATCCTTTCACTCTAACATCCTGAATGAGATCTTCAGGGGGAAATTTAGTCACAATACATATAATTGTTCAACTATATATATGCCACTGGTTTACTACTCTAAGGTTACAGGCATTGCAGAGCTAATCAGAGTGCAACTGTGCACACAGCATCAACTCCTGACTCCCAGTGCTATGTGGACCACCACTGCAGCTTGGGAGGCAGGAGGGCTGGAGAGGTCCTGCAGCTGGGGTAACCAAGGGGCTGAGGTGTGGACACATCCTCTGTGCAGACCTGGCAAAACCAAGGCTGCAGCTTTTCTGTCTGACAGTGCTAGGAGTCAGCTTCCAGGTACATGTCCACACATCAGTGGTGTCAAAGGAAAATCCATGCATTCCTCTCAGACGTCAGTTGTATTTCCATCATGTTTGGGGCAGGCAGGAACTGCTGGGGAAAACCAAGGATGGTTCACAGGGTGATGATTGTGTATCAAACTGCTGCAAGACACCTGAGAACTATGAATGAGGTTTTCACCAAGAGGTCTTATCCAAATCAGTACATTTCCCTCAGACCAAGTAGTTCTCGTATCACTTGTACCCTTCATACTAGTGGTTAATTAAGCAGCTTAATCTTATCAATAAGGTTTTATCAATGTTTATTGGAAGCTTATCAATGTTTGTAAATATCTAAAGTCAAGAGGATGAAGCAAATCTCTTTTCAGCAGTGCCCAGCAACAGGACAAGGGACAAAGAGCAAGAGTCAAACCGCAACAGAAAATTCCACTTAAACATGAGGAACAACTTTCCTGTGAGGGTGCTGGAGCCTGGACCAGACTACCCAGACAGGCTGTGGAGTCTCCTTCTCTGGAGACATTCCAGACCCTCCTGGACACTACCCTTTAGCAGGGGTTTGGATGAGATAATTTCCAGAGGTCCCTTCCTACATGGGTAGATCAACTCTGATGTGAAGGAACGCCAATGCATCATGCAGCATTGAAGATGGCTGTGACAGGATCTGCCCCTTTTACCAAAACTGCACCCTTGGCAGCACCTCACCCTGCATAGATATCTGCATGGCTGATCCTGCTACAGAGGTGTTTGCGGGAAGAGATGTCATGCATGTCCCAACAGGGACATGCACAACAGTGGGAGATGGGCTCTGACCCTTCACTAGCTCCTTGGAGCCTGCCTGAAAAATCTATGCCTGGGCTGAGCCCTTCAGTCTTACTCTAAAATCTTACCCACAAAACTGCTGGTTTCTCAGACCACCAGTGGGCTGTAATGCTGATTTAAACCCATCCTCACAGCTCAAGAGGCTTTTAAAAAAAGCCTGCTGGTCCAAAAAGACACAAGGATTTGTGCTTCAACTCTTTTCTTGCAGGGAACACCAAATTGTCATCCCTATCCCACAGCCTGTGCGGGAAGCCAGTGCAAGCCCCATGCCCAGAAAGGGACTTGCCAGCAGGTCGCAAACCCTGCTGGCATTGCAGTGGGGCTTGGATGCATGTTAAGTAGTTGTACATACTGCAGAGTCACCATATGGATACCTCTGTAATTGAATGTAATGTACACCTTGGCATCCAGGGCCTTCTTCTGGAGAAATCATTGTGGAAGTGTCATCATTAATGAGCTGCATCAGCTAGCAGGGAAAAGACATTTTAACCACGGGATCATGGGACTTTATTACTGTGGATGGACTAAATCTATATCTTCCAGCCTAGATCAGTCCTGACAAAAGTCTTAGGTTGCCAACTGGCCAGGTTTGTTTTTACTAACTTAGCTCTCATTTTTTTAATGAAGTCCAACTGATGCTGCATAGAAGCCAATTTTTCTAAATGCTGCCAGAAAGTTAAAATAAAGATGTTGTGTATGAAGATTGGCAGGTGTCTCCCTGCAGATTTTATCAAGCTTCCAAGAAGAGTCCCTGCTTCAGAAAAATCTGTGGCCAAACATTGCCTATGGAAAGCAGCAAGGCAGTGGAGTTTAGAGCAATAGGCAAAATTGTAATTAGTGCCAGCTCAACACCTAGCACAGGGGCTGTGTGCAGAGAGAATCCCTTTGGGCCACTGAGATGTAGGTGTCTGGCTTGTAGCAAGGGCTTTGGGCTGGCATTACAGCCTCTGTGTGAATGTGAGACAAGTCCTCGTGCCCTGGGACTCTGGTCACATCAGTCCAAGCTGAACGATATTCAAACTTGTAGTGTAACCATGGCCAGATTTTGTACAAAATACAGAATTCAGCAAAACCCCACTCCCTGTGGGGCTGATCTTATTCTGCCTACATGCTCACAAATGCCTGTGAGCCAGGGGAAAAGAGGGCTCCGGAGCTGGACTGCAGTCAGAAGCAGTGCAGCTTCTGTTTCCTCTGTCAGGAGGGAAATCAGCTGAGATTTTCTTGGTCTGGGAATTTAGTGGCAAACTGCCACAGCCTATGTGGGAGGAAGTTGTTGGGCAAGTGCTCGATCGCTGCTGCAAACTGGGCTTACCCAAGCACAAAGCTCTTGTTCTTCAAAGCATCTACAAGCAGGAGCACTCCTACATCCTCCACTGGAGCAGGCTGCTCTATCCAGAGGACATCCATCCTCCTCTCAGCACAGGACTGCCCACACAGCTACAACATCCAGATGACCCTAAACCATCTTTCCTGATATCTCTTGGGAATCTACCTGGGCCAGCCTGTCACCTCCATCCTCTGCTGTCCACAGGGAGAAAAGCATTGCAAAAGACACATCCATCTACACTGTAACAGATGATCCTTGGCAGTCTGAAAACATCCACCTTTAAGAAATAGATTTTTCTTTTACCTGAAGCTCTCCTAGAGTTATTTCAAATATTAACCCTGTGTTACAAAAGCTGTATAGTGACAGTGAGAAGGAATAGATAAAGTGGTAGAGCCCTGTCCATCATCACTTCTCTCTTGCATCTGTTCAGTTCCGAGTGACTTGGCACTTGTTCCAGAAAGTGTTTACTTAATCCTTGAAGTGAGAGTACACAAAAAATGTACTATTCAGGAAGCAGAACTACTGGTGGGGTTATAGCAAGACTACACATTAGTATAAATTAATGACTTCAGTTAATTAGCCATATAAATTAATACTAATGTGGTGCCCTTCTTAATTATATTTATCAATTAACAAAAGCTTCTTAGTATTTCCATTTCACATGTTTCCATACATTTAGCCAGTGACAAGGTTTAGCAAAATTCTTTGAAAATTCAGAAAGACAACTGTGCTCCAGCATTCCTGCCACCTCCAGGAACCCATCCCAGCTTGGACAGCTGACCCCAAGCCTTTTGCTTTGCACTTTGGTTTCACTTCCACTTATTCAAGCCTATTTTGGCAACTGAAGCCGCCCAAAAACTATTTTGATCTTTATAAAAATGAAGCCTCCTGAATTTTGCACAACTTTGCAGCTGACCAAGCAGGCCCTGTTCTTCTCCAATGTGATAGTCTTTGGCTACTGAATCCAACAGCTGTTACCACAGCTATTATTACCCCTTTTTATAAGTGAGGAGGAATGGGGCAGGTTTCACAAATTCA
>JAAGNO010029582.1:36934-82577 GCA_033439905.1 Ceryle rudis
GAAAGGTACCTGCAGTGCTTGTTTTGCAAGATATAGCTGTGATCATGTTGCTGGATAAGAAGAATCCAGCTCCATTCTCTAAACTGTGCTCTTTTCCCATCCTTGCTGCGTGCATCCATGGAAGAGCTCAGACATGAGCTAAATGCTCTAGCACTTAAGGGGGAGCACCAGCACACTCACTCTACAGTCACCTTCAGGAGTGTTAAGACATCCTTTTATTTTACTAAAAGTCACATCCAGCTGAAGTATGTCCTTTACCATTGTAAAGGAAATAGCTCAAGCCAACCCACCTCAAAAAGCATCCTTAGCTGTTTCAGTGACAGCTTGTTCTAAATGAGGCTCTTGGTGACATTGTCTTTCTGCAGAAGCATGTGTGAAGCAAGTCAGTGATAGTTCACTCATCACTTGAGTTTGTCATTACAGTGGAATTTAGTTCTGATGTCAGATTCCAAGGTGAAAGATCAAGAAAATGAAAACAAAGGAAGTAGGAAAAGCTGCTAAAATGAACAGTAAATCAGAATCTTGATATTTTAGGAGCCTGGTGACATCACTGCACAGTCTCTAAGCACAAATGGTGTTACCATGAAACCCTCAAGCACAGAAACAGTTCTTGGGCTTTTGTATATGCAGGGTGGTTTATATCATGTCAGATCAGGCCAGGAATGGGTGGGCTAGTGGTCAGTCATTCAGATAAGATACTGATGCATCATTTGGTGGTTATTTCAAATCAATTTGGTCTTAAGGGCAGAGGATAATTTTTCAATAGAACAGCAGGAGCTGGACCCTGACAGCCCATTGGGACACAGCAACAGGACAGTCACGTGTGTTCCTCTGTTGAGCAAAGGGAAGAAGGGCAGTGTGTAGCTTTCCCTCCTTATTTGCATTTTCACTCTCCTTTAAAGCAGCACAGCTTTCGTCTCACCTCTGCCAGCATCTGTTTTGCTGACTCCTCTCCAGGTGTGCTGGAAAGGGAGGCTGAGCTGCAGAGAGCTCTTGCAATTAAGGCTGAGCCAGTTTGTCAGCCAAATTTCAACCACACAAGCATCTACAAAACCCAAACTATGCTCTGTTAATGCAGCTCACTCAAATTAAATTAAAATATTTCTTTGAGTCTATCAGAGTGAGGCTGGATGCTTTTTATGATAATTTACAGAGCCTTTCACCTTTTGGCTGTTGGTTCCAAACACCAATGCTTGAAAAATTTGCTGTAAGACAAGAAATTTTAAACTAAATACTGTTTCACAAGTAGCCCATTTCCAACAGCAGCAAACAGAAGTTGCTTAAGGAAGAACACAAAGTTAACAGTCCTTCCAGGCTCCAGCTCTGCAGCTCAGAAACTCCTCCCTGAGCCAGAAAGGATCATTCTGTATAATAGACATGGCTGGATTTTTCTCCCATGCATTTGTTTAATTGCATTTGGAAGCCTCTTAACTTGCCACTGTTGTTAAGGAGCTGAGATGAGCTCAGCCAGCCTCAGCTCAGTCCCTGCAGGAAGGCAGTGTCCCACCCACATGCCATCCCTCCAGCATGCAGTGTCTGGGAACACAACTGGCACTTTGAATTTAGTTACTGGAGGTTAAAAGGATGCCAGAGCTGCCACATCCATCTAAATTATCATGTGATATTTTAGATATTTTTCCATAGCACTGTGGTGCCTGGAAAAAAGCATTACACATGCTGGGATAGGACACATTGCTCTCCAAAAGTTAATCCTGCCCTCCTCACCACCAGTGAAATTCAGGGTGAAGATCAGTGGACAGTGTTTTATCCTTCTTTTAATAAGCAGCCCAACCAAAGGTAAAAGATCAGTTATATCTTTAGGCTAGAAAAAAATTGCCTTCATTTTAAAACAAAGCCAGAAAATTGTAAGTCACTGCTGAATTTTATGTTCAAAGGCTTTTCTTTGAGAGGTGAAGTGTAACTAGGTAAAAGTGAAAAACTGGACAAATAATTTCCCATCTCCCCTCACTGCCAGGCTGGCCCCAGACAGACTGACTTATGAGAGAGGATATCACTAGACCAGCTTGTTGGGAGACAACTTGGAAGGATAATTTTTAAAAATTCCTATTCCTCTGCTCAAACAGGGAGTAGAGGATGTCAGCTGAGCCTGTGTGCTCAGGGAGACAAATGTCTCATCTCACCCCTTGTCACCACAGTCCCAAAAGGCCAAACTCTGAGTCAGCGTGTGCAAAGCACTGAGACAAGCTGAGCTCTAGCACAGGGCCGAGCATGTTCAGCCTGACAGCAAACACTTCACTTTACTCACCCAGCACCAGGGCAAGCTGAGCCCCACCACACCCATCATCCCAAGGTAAGAGCCACTGCTCCAGTCTCCTCTTTCTCAGGCCCTTTCCTCTTTCCTCATTGACCCTCAAGAGCCAGCTGAGCTATCCAAGAACAGGCCTGATGAGGCACCAAACATATCACATGCAGAGCCATTTTAGACTAAATAAGAAAATCATCATCTCCCTGATTTAAGGTTAGTGTCTACCTGCGGAGCAGCACGACCCCCAGGCTCAGTCACATCTGAAAGATGTGCCTTTGGCATCAAAGCATCTCTAGCCTTTACCTAATAACCTTTTTCCAAAAAGGAAACTCGCTCCACAGGGATGCTAATCACCTTCTCAGGAGCAGAGGAGGGATAGTACCTGGGTTTATCACCCTTTGCAAACAGCTGCCAAATTCATCACTCGGGAGTTTGCTTGTTATGTATTATTTAATAATATCTAGAAAATGCATTATAGATGCAAGGTATTTGCCAGTTGATTTTAATGTTATTGATTATTCCCTAAATCACTGATTGTGATTTTGCTCTGAAGCATTTAGGCTTTGGGCAAAGGTACCAGAAGCAGCTTCTCAATTTATATCCACAGTTTTAGCTTTGGCAGTTTTTAGTCTGAACAAACTCTACCTTCTGTCTACACTAGTAAAAGCAATTTTTACATGCAAAGTGCCAGGAAATCTGAAATGCTTTTAGAAATTGGCCCTTACATGGACATGGGTATGTACATAGACACTTGATTAACTCATCCCCTTTGATGGTGGAGTGGGGCCTGATTGTGAACTCCCCTTAGCTACATGGGAAGATGAAGGAACCTTGTCAACACCAACCTTTCCTTCTCTTCTGAAAGATTAGCAAGTTGTTCAATGGTTTTCTGTATTTTCCCATTTATTCACTAGAACATCACTGAATTTTCTAATGCTAGCACCTGACTACCTGGAGCTGCACACAAGAGGAGGTTTTCTCCTAACCACAACTCATTTATTCTCCTGGAATATAATTTTGACAGGTTAAAGTATCAAGCTGCTTTCATTAAAGGGCCTAGTGACAAAGCAAATTAGTTCCTTTGAAGGGCTAGGACAATAAATACTTAAAACCAACATAAAATCTTAATATACAAGGCACCCAGGTTGCCCATTACAAGACTGCAGAAGTGACCAGTTTTGAAAAAGCAATCCCACTCTTCACATCTTCCTGGCTTTCTCACTCTATGGTATTTGCAGCCTTTTCCTGAGGCTGTTCTGAAGAGTTTTAGCTCCACAAGCACTGAAGGAAAAAGAACTTTAAGCCTGAAATATGATCTACAAGTGCTTTTAAGTACAAGATCTGTGTTGAGTGCCTCTGCTTCCCAAATTGAAGAAGGCAGGTATCCTCATGTTGTGATACTGCAAGGATAGCCCAGAGCATCTTTGCTCTGTACTGAAGCTGTTGTGAAACCGTATGGTTCTCTATGACCCAAAAACTACCACTAAAGACCACAACCAGACCGCCAGCCTCAGCGTGCCCAAGTCATACCAAGGTGTCAGGAGGCTCTAGCACTGGTAGCAGCCTCTTGGCTGTTTTATTTTGTCTGAAGCTCTTTCCCTTCCCTTCACAGAAGGCAGCTCAGGGATCAGACTGTGGAAGGGCTGTGGTTTGCTGACGGCTGCACTGGGAAGTCTCTCGGTTGCTGCTTCAGGCAGCACTCCACAGCAGAAGTTAACAATGCATGGCTGCTCCACCAGCAAGCAGTAACCTGCCTCCACAGCACACAGCAGCCTGCTCAAATGCCTTCCCAAGGGCCTTGCTCCCACACCTCCACCTCACATCTGGAAAGGCTCAGGGTAAGGTGCCTGAGCAGACAACCTTAGGCTTCTTGCTCTTGCTTGCCATTGTCACACCACACACCAAGGCGAGTTGCACAGAGGTGCTCCCTAGTGAGCTGGCACCAGTGCAAGTGACTTTGGAGCCATGGCAAGGGAAGGAAACAGGCTGTGAGGGTCTACACAGAAGGAGGTGGATCTGACCCCTGATTTTTCCAGCTGTAGCTGTTAAGTGCCAGGCTAATGAACAATTCCAGAAATTCTCCCTTCATGAAACACCCACCATCCTTGGTGTCTGCAACAAGAAGTGATGCTATCAGGCAATCAAGCTTCATTCATGACCCACAAGTGGGAGTGCCTTTCCTCTACAGTTTTTGCTGTATCAAGCTGAGCAGGCAAAACCTAACCCAAGCAGGTAACATCACTGTACACCATGTACCACGACATGTCTCGGGATGTTCTTTGCTAGTCTGAGCCTCAATGATCTCTGCTGTGATATGCCCCCTCAGCATCCTCTCCTGACTGAGCATAAAGCTTCATAGCTCATCTGTTTTGACTGGGGAATCAAACTGTAAGGCCAGCACTGATGCAACAGTCCCACCATTGTCCAGACACCCTCACTTTCTCTTCCTCCTCTCCCCAAACAGCACCTCCTTCCCCCTGCCCACGAAGGGCCTCTTGCTCAGTTGTTCTTTACATATGCACCCTGAGCATTTCCATCATGCCTCTTTAATGATTAACTTCTGGAGCTGCAGTTGTTAGAGCTGGGAGTTACCCTCTCCCACAGCAAATACACAGGAGGCAAAGAAAATGCTTTTACCCATCTGCTTGAGAAGATAAATGCTCATATCTCAAGACTTTGGATTTTTTTTTTTTGATTTAGTGTTTTGGATTTAAAAACAAAAGACCAAGGGATACCTCCTGAAGATTAAGAATGTCCAGGAATCAAACTCAGCTCTGGAAAAAAACCAAAAAGACCTCTTATGGTCAGTCATTCAAAACCCCAGTTCATCAGGGGTTAGCACCACCTGCACTGAGCATCACACCTTTGCTATATGCCCTCATGACTTGAAAAATCCCATAAAACAAACTCCCAGCACATGGAAGTAAAGTGGCACTTCCATTCTGGTGCTGCTTAGCCACATTTCTGGCAAGGGCAGGCTCTTGCCAGTGCCAGGTATATTGCATGGTCAGCACAGTTTATTCATAGTGATGGGACTGAACCAGGGCTTGAGAACATCACCACCCCTGTGCCATAGATCTGCTGCAGAGAGCCCTCCAGCTCCCCCCATAGTAAGAACCTCAGCCTCCTGCTCAGAAGACTACTAGCTTCTCCCAGGTACAAATTGTATTCATGCCCTCTCCACAACCCCCAGAGTTTTTTTTCCCCAAGCCTGAGAAACAGTGAAAAGTGATCAAACACAAACATTTCAGTCAGAAAAGGTGTCCGAGATGGACATCAATCTACAGAGTTCCTGGAGCTGGAGCTCTCTTGCTTCATAAGAACCAGTTCACCCATCTTTAGCTGATTCACTCTCCCACTCCTATGCACATCTGCCATCTCTGCTAATCTAGCAGCTATTGCCTCTCATAAACCGCCAGAGAAAAGTTAGACAAGATTTCAGATTTGTCCTGAGAGATAATCGACAGGCATGTTTTTAATCCCTAGAGGACTTTACAAAACAGCCTGAATATTGCACTGCTATTACATTTAGAGGCACGGGAAAGAAAAGGTAAGGAGGTCTGGGGACTTGGGAAGGCTTAAATATTTCAGTCTCATGCCTGGGATGTTAAGCCAGCTCAGGTGAAGGCAGCACATTCATAGGGCACAGAGCACTGCCACAACATGGTAACCCCTTCAGTCCCAGGGCAGTGCAGCCCCTGCAGCAGGGCACTCTGCTCAAGTTCAGCATCTCTGTCAGGGGTAAGTGGAGCTGTTCATGAACAACTACAGGTTGTTTCTGGAGAGTACACTGACCCCTTTCCACAGCACCCTACAGCAAGGACGCTTCTCCTAGCAGCCCAGTCTCCCCAGCTTTATTGCAAGAGGCCAAAACCATAGACCTCAGTGATAGGCAAAAAACCTCCTCCACCCAGTAAAAATCTTTGCCAGCTAAATTATCATGTGCTCAACTCCTTTGTGTCATGGTGCCTGCGTCTGCCTCCACAAAACAGCAGCTGCCCTGGGAAGCCACCCAGAAATCAGGGCAGTGCAGACAGTTTATTACATTTGCATGCCTGCCTACAGTCCAGGGCACTGCTCAAACCACAGGTCATTGGGAGCTGCAGGGATTCCCTGCTTCTGGGGGAAATAGATTCAGGCTAAAAGCAACTTCAAAAAACACATGTTTAACCTGAACTCTTATCTTTTATCCCTTTAAATATCCAAGCGGCCACTTTTGCAAGCCTGGAGCCTGGACTCCAGCTACATTTATTTCCCTCTTTCATCCCAGCTGCAGCTCCTCAGAATTTATCTCTATGGTTAACTTCCCCTTTCATAATATTAGCACAGTTGAAGCACTTGCTTTCCTGTTGCAGGCAGTGATTATATAGCAAATTAACCACAAGCTGTTCAGTCCAAGTCCAGCAGTTGGAAAGATGCTCCTCTGAGTAATGGTTTGTGTAGTTGATGCTTTCATCTGTAATTTGCATTTGTAATAAATGCAGAACTAAAAAATGGGGTCTATATTTAAAAAAACCAGCCTGGTATGTCAGGGGCAGGCAAGCAAGCTAATGGGGAGGGAGAGAACTCAGGGGATTTGAGGGCTGCATCCCCAGGCACCACACCATCTCCTGTCCAGGGAGAGGGAATCCATACACATGCCTCTCCAACAGAAATCATGGGCTTCCTGCCAAGCTTGATTTTACACAAGAAAAAGGGGCACAAAAAGAATTAAAGCAGAAGTCTTTACATAGCTTGCAGTAACAAATACATACCAGCAGTTTCCACCATTGGAAAGACGGGCTGTGTGCCTGTACCCAGTGATGCAGGGCCACACAGCAGGTAGCCTAGCTGAAGTTCTGCATGCCCTCTGGACTGCCTGCAAGTGATGGGGGTACTCCGTCACCTCTATAAGACCAATGCAGGCTGTGTCAATGCTGAGCATATAGACAAAACACTGATGACAAGGGATGATACCTGGAAACAGGAGTGCTGCACAAGTGTACTGGAATAAAGAGAGCATCTCACCGACACACCAAGGTACCACATTGCTTGTGGGGCCCTGGAAATGCTCTTTTGTGACAGCACTGGCCCTGTCTTTGCCTCTCACCTGCCCCCTCAGTAACTCTGTTCATCACTCTGATCTCAGTTTCCTCAAGTGTGAGAGAGTTCCTGGTTCTCAGACAGCATAGAGAAGCACACTGAGACATGAATCAATATCCATGCTAGAGATTACTGCATCACCACACACACAGGCTGGCAAAGTCTTGGGCAGCACCAGCTCCCTGCATCCCTCCCTCCTTTGCAGGTGTTCAGTGAGTAACTGCCATCTCCCAGGTCCCACCACCCAGGGCTCAGCCTGCACATACTGGCTGGATGCTCCCTACCTGTATTTACCAGTTAATGCAGGGCATAGTATGCACAGATTTACCTGCCCTTGTGCTCTGCAAGTTGAGGAAGGTGGTCCCTGTTAGGAGAAGATGGTTACATCATCACACAGACACCTCTTGGTAGATGCTCCCCTTTACCCAGGCATAAATCCAAACTTCCAGGACAGACCCACAACCTCTCAACTAAGGAAAGAGGGGAGAAAAGCAGAGGCCAGATTCCATCCTCCTCCCTGTGGGCAGCAGCAGATGGAAGCCACAAGGAGTTTCCCCATGCCCTCATGGTGTGCTCAGCCCACACAGGTGCACACAGCCCTGGAGCCTCTTCATGGGACTGTTTGCACTGCTCAGCCCATGCAGCTCCTGCTCATTTGCCAGTGCAGCACCAGAGAATTGGCTCCACTTCCTAGAGAGGATACCACAGTGAAAGCAAGATGGCTGCCCCTGACTTTTGTTGCACAAACACCCAGCTCTGTTTAATTAAATAAGAAGGGAAGACAAGGAGAGACAGTTTCTTAATGAGTCTTGTTAATTGTTACAATTAGAAACCAACTGAAAAGGTTCCTTTCTAGCACTTTGGAGAAGCCCAGAACTTTAAAGTTGATTTATCTGATGTCAGGGACCAGCTTTATCTTTGCTTCTCTGCAGCAATGAGCACTTTTTCAGCACTATACTGAAGTTATTATTTACAAATCATCACATATCTACACATTTTATGGAGCTACTGAAAAAATACATTTGCTTTCCTGGCTGGGCAACCCCAAACCACACCACAGGGCTTCAGCCTCCCTTGTAAACCAAAATCCTCTTCCTACAGCAATGCTGAAGTACAGCCAGCACTGGGACATGCTCTGCTGTCCCCCTCACCCAACTGCAACAGAGTAGCTTGCACTGCTGAAATAACTCATCTTTCTGTCCCCTCCCTGGACTCCAAAAGTCCTGCAGCTTTTCATGACTTACATCTAAGCTGATGGAAGCTAAGTTGGATAAAACTCTCTAGCCGCAGGGAATCCAGGCAGGGCAAAGCAGATATTTGTGGGCAGGTAGGAGCCACAGCCTCTTGCACTGGGAAACAGTGGTTCTTCAGCCACATACTGCCCTTGGTGGTCCCATGTTTCAGTTCCCCATCAAGCTACCACAGATAATACTCCCTCCTGCTCTGCAGCTTTTAGAGGACATATATGAGTAGGCAGCACCTAGTGCCAGGGAACTCCCACTTTGCCCATGGCCTCTACAAACCAGAGGGCAACAACTAGCAAGGAGGTACCCGTACTGGGAGGACAGAAGGGACAGGGGAACAGAACTATCCCAAGAGACCTCTGAAGACACCCTTAAGAAAATAAAGGTAAGAAACAGATAAACAGCATATGCACAGGAGGGAAGTTACACACATTGCACAGAGGGGAAAGGGGGAAAAAGAAGATTGAATCTTCCTGGAGACCAGTGAGATTCTATAAACATAATCAAAATGTAATAGAAACTTTTTGGAAATGCTGTTAGAAGGAGAAAGCATCAATCTTCATGGAACTCCACTCAACAGGCTTTCTCCAGCTAATCAATCACGGTCAAGACATGGGCCATCCCATCTGTCTGTGCAAGGGACCAGGAGGAGATTGCTAAGTGCCTGGGCTGGAGCTACCATCTCAGTACCAGGCAATTCATCATGCAGGAAGAGGAGGGGGGAGAAGGGAGAGAAGGAAAATAATGTATAACACTAATAAAGTTTCTCCCCTCCCGCTTCATTCCCAACCAATTTTTAGTAAAGGAGCCCAATCCAGAAGGGTTGTCAGAAGGGGGGTGGGAAGGGGGATATGCACTGGGGAGGAATCTGGTTACAAGACGCACTCCAGTAAACAGAGACAAAAGCCATCATCTGCATACCAGTCCCTCAGCAAAGCCCATGCTTCCCACCTCTGCTGTTGGCAGCTGCACAGGAGTGAGTCTACACCCAGCAGGGCCAGTGTCCCTCTGCTCCCAGAGCTGGAGAGAACACTAGCAGGACAGTGCTGCTGGGGAAACACAGACTAGAGCCCAGGGGAGCTTCACTAGCCTGCACTGGCTGGAGAGGCCAAGCCTCTGCCTGCAAACAGCATTCGTCTTTCCTAGATGCTGCCATAACCATTCTGCTGGCCCTGAAAGTGGAATAAAGTGGAGCTTAGGGTCTTGCAGCATACAGCCCATCTCACCTGCAGCAGCCATGGGATTTTTCATGTCACATTATATCAGCATGCACACACACACAGGGTGGGGACATATACTGCAAAGAGGGAGTTTTGCACTTCACTCAAATACTTGCTGGCTTTGGGCTGTTGTCTCAGTTCTCACTGCACACAAGTCCTTTCCTTCCCCAGCCTCTCATCCATCTGACCCCAGCCTCCCTTGTGCTCACTTATCCTGTCCTGAGGCACCAGCAGCAAGAAGCCCCAGCATGTCTCACAGACAAGGGCTCAAATCCACATTTGCACCAACAGGTACCAGTTCCCCTGCTAAATGTATCCAGAAAAAATGCAGTGCAACATAAAACCCCCTTTCTATCACCTTCCTTATTTTAAACCTTGATGGTTTCTCCCTTCCACTGGATTTTTGAAGGGGAAGAGAATAAGCAGCTGACCATCTTTTGCCAGAGCCAACACCAGAAATTTTTAAGTCCATGCACAACCCAGGTTTGTTATGTTCTGTGCTTCTCTTCCCATCAGACCTTAGGGACTTGTCAAAACTCCCCTCATGTTTGTGAGTAATAATACAGCACAGGCTTTCTTCAAAGACTGATGGCCTCAGGAAGGGTTCAGTCCAGACTCAAGCCCATACCTCTGCCACTTCCACTGCTTTCCATGACACCTAGAATAGCCCCAGCAGGCATCTGAAGACAGTGTGGAGTTCTGAGGAAGCAAAAAAATCCTTTATGCATTTTAATTACACAAATATTCTTCTTACTAGTGTTTTGGCCAACTTTTGTAGAGATTCTTGTGCATTCAGCATCAGGTGAGGGGGAAACCAGCACAAATGTGCTCACATTTGCTTAAAGGGTCATTTGAAATATAGAATCAATAGAAATTTATGGTCTAAACATTTTTTTTTTTGTCCTAAATTTAATCTAGTGGATTGCCTGACTTTACAGGTGAAATTCAAAAAGTGACAACAAGGAGGTGAGAGATTTATTCCTCCAGAATATTTATACTGCCAGATCTATGACGACCCCATACATTCCAGTAAACATCAAAATTCTTCCCTTCCTCCATAGACAAAAATAGACTCTAGTTAAAAACACAGTGACATGGGATTTTAGCCTCTACTGTAAGTGCAAATATAGCAACAAATTAAGTTGAAACAGCCAGTAAGTAATGTTGACATCCCTGAAGGTGAAGCTGATGAAGTTTAACTCCTCTAGGCTAGTCTATGGCCAGGTAAAAGAAGGGAAAACAAGACTTA
Source organism: Ceryle rudis (assembly GCA_033439905.1). NCBI lineage: Eukaryota > Metazoa > Chordata > Aves > Coraciiformes > Cerylidae > Ceryle > Ceryle rudis. Next base: position 47,996 of record JAAGNO010029582.1, read on the forward strand.
GCTTAACCATTACAATGGATTTCCTTCAGGGTGCTAGGCCCATCTTGTGACACTGTTTGTCCTCTTCTATCAAAGCTACCCTCTCCTTCCAGCCCCCCCTCAAGGAAAACATCACACTTTAATTTTTCTAGGGTTCATTACTACAAGAAGCCAGCACAAAGCTCTGCTCAGGCTACAGACACATCAACAGATAGTTTATGAACCACTCAAAAACATGAAGGTCTTTAAAACTTATCAATCCATCAATTGTCAGGAATTCAAAACATTAACATATGGCTTGTAGCCACCTCATCTCCTTCTAGATGTGCTTTTAAACACACATAACCATCTGCCCCTTATATCCTAATGCACTTGTAACTATAAGTAGTAGTTTATTAATAATCCTTTACTGCCAGAGTTTAAGGCACAGCAAAACCCAAGCTCATCAAAACCCAGGATAGAGAAATCACTAGCCCATGCAAGAGATCCACTACTCTTCACTAAATTCAGTATGGATCCCAGGTTATATTTTTTTCCCCCAACTCTCACAATGAAATTTTAGAAAATCTCCACCAAGTCCTGTGTGAGCACAAGGCAGGGACCACCACTTAAGACAGAGCTCCCACCTCTGCCCAAAAGCCACAGCCCCACATCAGAGCACACAAAAACATGGACACTTCCTTCTTTAACCCCCAAAGCCTGGCTCAAGTCTCTAGGAAAGAGAGCAGCTAACATGACCATTGCTCTTACTCAGATGGCCTCACCCTATTTCTTTTTTTCTCCTTCCAAGCAACAAGGAAAACCCAGTTCATCACAGAGAGAAACCAGACAGGGTACCGCAGCTCCCGCACAAGTCCAGCCTTTCAGAGTGAAGCATACCCCAAGCACAGTACCTCTCCTGAAGAGCTCTCCTTCCTCCAGCTCACCTCCCAGGCAAAACAGCTTTGCCTCCTCCATTAACTCCTTTATAGTCACCCCACACCTTCCTCCACCTGGGAGGGGTAGAGACTGGCTCGGATGGCCTCAGACCTCCTGCCATCCTGGGAGAATTGGGAGCAGCTGCTGAGGGGTGGGTGTCTGCAGGAGCTCTCTGCATCCCAGGTGAGCCCAATTTCACTTTGCTTGCCAGCCTGGCACAACCAATTTAAGTAGCAGTGTTAAGGACAGGTTTCCTGCAATACAACTCTTCTTCAGTTGATGTACAGTTATTTTCAAACCATAACCTTTCTCCCTAATTACCATGAATGTAAATGACCTCTGGTGTAAGGTTTATTATAATGATAATTGAGCTGTGGATTTTTAATAATAACCTCCTGAATTTTCCACTTGATTTCCTGGTTTACTTTATATTTCCAGGAACACATATAAGGGTCTGAGACCTCATTGGGCTGTTTAAGTAAAGACTGACCAGGCCACAGTCTCTTAAGTTGTTAGATGTGTCCAAGCTTTTGTGTTTTCAAAGGGTCTCAGAGATTTAGGCAGTGGGATATGAGTCCCAGTGACTTGCTGCTGGATGGGAATAGCTGAATCCCCTCGGCAAGCTCCTGTATTTTACTTTTAATCTCAACAGAGGCATGCAAAGCACACTGCCCATCCTGGTAGTGGGAAGGAACACATCCCACAAGCAACGTGTCTTCATAGGGAAGGAGGTCAGGATTGAAACTCAAGCATTTTATTGCCTCACAGAAGGCTGGGAGAAGAAAATACATTGTGGAAACTGCTGGAGTAATTTAAGTACTCAAAATGTGCTCTCTGGAGTTGGAGTTTGCTCAGAGTGGAGCATGGATCTCCAGGCAGTGTTGGACTCAGGTCCAGAAGAACACTTCCTAGGCAAGAAAGGGAGATCCACTCTTCAGTCCAGTCCCAACCATCCCCATGCACAGAGACATCTCAGGTGAAGACTTCTGTTTTTTTTTTTTTTTAGGAAGCTAATCAGCCAACAAATCCCATCTTATTTGAAGATTATTCTGTTAAAATGGAACACTGTGATTTTACATTACTGCTAATAGAGAAAAGTACACAAATAATTAATAAATGTTAACTTGTCTCTGGGGCTTTCCCTTTTTTGCATGTTTATTTTTGTGTTATAAATGACACCCATTTTCCACTACTCACTAAATTGGCGGATGAGGAAGAGTCCAAAAGAAGAGCCATAATCTTCAAGGGGAAGAGCAAGCTGTTGTTCCAATCAAGATGTATCCTGACAAGTCAAGTTGGTGAAACCCATTAATTAGCACTTTTGGAAACAGTTGCAAAGTTAATTATTCTTCTTTCAGATGAAAGAAAGCTAATTTCTGGCATTTGCTTTGACAGTGACACGCGCTAACATTTTTAGAGTTGACATCCCTCAAGATAAATGATGCTCTGAAGTGTGCGTGCAAACATTTTGACTGGGAGCTACCGTGGTGAGTTGGCGGCACTGGCACCTCTTACTGAAAACATTTTGCATCTGCTGGGATCGTGATCAAAGTTTGGAGGCTAAGAGGAGGGTGGGAAAACTTCATTTGCAACTTCAGGGAGGGCGTGGGTGACTCTGGCTTCAGACATGAGGCAATAACATTGCACAGACAATATGATCAATTTTATCTAGATAATGTCAATAGGGTATGTAAAGCTTTCTAGCTTACCATGCTGGCAAAAAGAAACCCATTTTTATACTGTCTGCACTGCTCTGCTCAAGAATTTTCTTTTCTTGATGGGTTGGTAGCAGCAGATGAAGCAGGAGATCTCCCAAAAGAAGTTCTTTCTTGGTATGATCAGGTGCCAGTTGGTATCAGTTATGTGTATTTGAAAAGGCAAGATTTGGGATGTGGAACCTCAGCACAACTCTTATGCCAAACCCCAATGTCCTCACCGGGAAGAACATCAGTGTGCTTTGGGATTTAGTCACAAAAGCACTTTTGCAATTTTGGAAGCTGCCTTGATCACGTCTTGCATGTACCTGGGCAGTGAGGGGAAGAGTTTACCTGTAAATGTAAGTTATTTAGGACTCCTTTTAAAAATACATTTTGATCCAGGATTGCATGAGGACACACATTTCAACTATCACTCCAATAAAATTCAAGCATATACCTAAAACCTGGGCTTCCCCTGGCAATTTTTAGGGAGCTATAGGTCCTCATTTTTTTTACTCCAGCTCTTTATGTCACTGGCATGACTCCATGACTGATCCAGGTTAAATTCTAGAACCCCGATTTTTCAATTTCAGTCCTCACCTCTTGAAGCCTGAAGGGCTGGTGTGAGATGAGTAAGGAAATGCCAAGCTGCATTGCCAGGAGAACACTCTAAATGAGAGCTGCTATTTGGAGAATCCCGTGTGACAGGCAAGAGAGCTAAATAACTAATCTAAGAAGGTCAAAGTCTTCTTGATAAGTTACAGAAGACCCTGCACTTTTAGTTGTCTCTCCTGAGCCATGCCTGGTTTGGATGCCCCATGAGACTGGCCTGGCAGGGGAGGATGCTCCCAGTTGCATCCCCTCCAGTATGCTCATCTCAAAGCACTTCAGAGCAATCTTCCTCTTACAGCCCTTAATAAATCGTCATCTGGGTGTATCTCAAGAGGCCAAACCACCACTTTACAAACCTGTTGCTTGTTTGATAAAATTCTTCAGAAATAATAGGTGCAGGCAGGTACATGAAGGAAGGAAATTGGTGGTAGAAGAAATATTTCATTTGCTTTTCAATCAGCATGTGGGGGATAAAAATTGAACTAGGAAGGTGATCTAAAGGACTACTTAGTTGGTATGCGATTCACACACAGCAGGGCAATCAAGAATGTGGAAACACCAGGTTCAGAGGGCTTGATCTGACGTGGGAGGCAACCACCACCTTTTCCTTCAGGGGAGCCAAAAATAAAGACAAGTGCTAGCCTGCAAGTCCTTGCAGACAGGCTTGCTATGCTGAAACAGGACAAGATGCAAGAAAATAGAAAATAAATAAAAGACAATAATTGCTTCCAGCAGTTCTCCACTGTGCGAGGAGCAGGGAGGTGGCAGTCCTGAGCCGACAGACTCGTCCTCCCAGCAGATCTGCTGCGCTCCTTTTTACATATTCCTCCATCGTACATAATACTTATTGCTGCACAAATTGCAGGGATTATTTTCTCTTAACTGCTAATGGGTTGAGAGACTGTAATGGGGGGTAGCTCTTTGTAATTTAGTGCCAGAGCAGAAGGTACCTGTACAGGAGACTAACTTTGTTCTGCAGGCGTGCACGGTTATGGCAGGAATACTGGCAAAGTGGGAGATCATTTACCAGTTCCTCTCTTTTCTGTGCTGTACTGGAAGGTTTAAGAGGTTTGAAGCATTTTTCGGTCAATGTAATCAATGAAATATATTTTTAATTTATCAGTAAATCGACCACACTTCATCTTCTTTTGCTGGATTTCTGATAATAATAGAACTCAACAACTGTAGTAGAAAAGATTACACTTTATATAGCAAAGAAAAACCAAAGATTTAATCAATTTACTATGACATGTTCTCTGTTGAGTTATGCCCTGAAATTACTACTTTTAAACCCATTGTCTGATAATTTGCCCTATTTAGTTAAATATGACTTTAATCAGGATATTTAGCAGCCTTGGGTTAGTGTATTAATGTTTGATTTACTTAGCAATACATTTATTTATTTACATTTTAGCTTCCAAGTGAGTCATTCTTCTGACTTTGCAGGCAAAGGTTGAACAGTTTGATCCATCTTCGGGCAGACACAAAATGTGGAATAAACAAGGACAGAGAAAGTGCAGGCCATGAAAAGCAGGATTAACTCTACATTTACACCCCGAACAGGCAACATTCATTCAGTGTTGCAAAACCAGTCTGTACAATAACACAATTTTTGTACCCCCAGATAAGCAAATAACATTGTAATACTCATGGTGTAGTGAGAAAAAAAAAACCCCAAAACATATGAAATTCAAGGGGAAACCAAAGGTAGGAGAAGGAAATAGATGCTGCTGTGGTTGGAAACCCTTCAAAATGTAAAGCTGGGTCCAGAATCTAGAAAGAAAATAAAACCACCCTCAGCTATATTGTGATTACTTATTTTCTCAGGCCTCTTCAGTCCACTCTGTGGTATTTGGAGAGCATTCTCAGGGTTTCTTCACATGTTTTGGGCTGTGAGGACACATGTGCGGGCTGTCCGGATGGCAGCAGCAAGTGCTGACAGGCAGCATGTGTTCAGCTGCCCCGGTCTCTGCCACGATGCAATCGGCACCTATAAATACACTGGCATGGAGATGTTCCCTGCTCTCAGGAGCACATTTCAAGCCCCTGTTCGGCTCCGTGCTGTTCATCTCACCCTCCTCTTCTCAGGGTAAAATGCAGCAGGGTTTTTGTTAAAGGGGTGACACAGCCCATTTAGCATTCCCCATTAAAACACGGCAGCTGGAGGGGGTCAAATGCCCCAGTGTGATGTGAGGAAGCTGCTTGAGGCAGGGACATCCAGCTTCCTTGCTGATTAAAATGCACTTTAAATGACAGAGTAGGGAACGGGCGATGGGCACCCAAGGACCATGTTCCCATTTTTTTCTCCTCCTTCTGGTGGCCTTCTGAGGAGCCCGGCTGTGACTGTGGTGCTCAGCCCTGGGGAACATCGTCAGGGCAAGGGATTATGGTGCTCAGGGTCAACCCTGCTGGACGGCTTGAAGCCAGCCCAGGTGATAGCCCTGCTGTCCCCAGCTCTTACCTTGGTGACAGCCTGACTCCTACAGTTTTTGGCTCCAAAGTAGCAGGTTGGGAGAGTGGAGGGGAAGAGGGATCAAACTGGAGCTGTGTAGGCAGGAATGGAGATCGGGACACCTGAGCTCCTGTCTGGCACTGCAAAATGATGATGATGGTAATGGTTCCCTTTGGGAATGCACAGAGGTCTATTTATCAATGTTTGCTGAGCACTTTGAGATCCTGAACAAAGTGGTGTGAGGCTTATGCTAAATGACCTTCACACTTGGCTGTGGTGGTAAACAAATGCCTCTTCTGCAGTTCTAGAAATAAACCCCAAGATTGTGTTAATCTGGAACAGATTTTATACTTTATATATACATGTATTTCATATATCTATTACATATATTTCTCAATATAGCTCCAGTGATTCATTACTAGCTAATTTAAATTTATTTTTTCCTCTCTCTAATTTATTTCTGGTTAACACAGTTAAAGGATTGTATTCTTTATTAAAGCAGATGGTTACTTATTTCTACTTGTATAACTGGAGTCATGTCCTGGCCCTGGTCAGGATCCTGTTCTGTCAGATAAAGGGCAAAGCACAGGGAGACACAAGTCCCTCTCACTGATCTAGCACAGAAATCAGTGCTACTTTTTTAGTCAAGGATAGTTTTTCTGTTAAAAACACCTTATTGTGGTGCCCCTGAGCAGAACCTGCTCTTATTGCATACAAGGGGCTGCAGAACATTCTTTCTGCCTCTGTTTGTTGGGCATGTCAAAATCAGCCTATATTTGCCAGGAAAATCAGAGTTCTTTAAGGCTGGTCCCTCCAGGTGTGTATCAGCCCAGCTAGTCAGGTACACTGTTCAAGTCTGGGCCAGAAGGGATTGCAAATTGTTTTCCTAGGAAAGCTGTTTCTCCTTTAGGAGCTCAGGCACTTCTCCTTGCTGGGGAACGAGCCCACCCGTGGGGATGAGCACTTGATGCTAATGGGGGGCAGCTGGGCAGCTCCATGTCCTGCTCTGCTGCCTTCCGCCCCTTGGCCAGCCACGGGGGAGGAGATGTGATTGGCAGTGAGTGAAAAAATTCCCAGGGGGTAAAATTATCCCAAGGAATCTGGAGCTGAGGAGGTGGCCACATGAAGGATGCTGGTCTGGGAACCTTATAGTGGGACTGGTTTCATCAGACACAATGGATGCACCAAGGTGCAAATCGGGAATAATCTCACTAGTATGAAAGAGAAATCAGTATCAGGCAACATCAGAATTGGCCTGCTGAGTGACAGATGTCCCTCTCTTTTGGTCCTCTGTTAAAAGGTCATTATGCATTATATTGCAACTCCCTTCACACAGGGAAAAAAGGAAAAGGACTCCCTGATTTTCTTGAAGGGACTCAGAGATAAAGACTGATCACATTTCGCAGTAACTGGACCTTCATATCTATAATTGCATTGATTTCTCCTAAGTTTCAGGCATCAACTCTAGTGAGCGAGAGAGCATTGCAGCAGGATGCGGCTGCCAAGAATCCTTCTGCATTTGGGAGGTGTCAGGCTGGGAGGCTCACTGTAGTTTGGTAACTCGCATTGCAAATTGCTTTATGAACACTTTAATGCATTTAAGAGGGTAATAATTTCAGATCCTACCATAGAGTTTGTTGCAGTGGTGCAGAAGCGTATCTAAAAACTTCCAGGGCGAAGGGAGGCAGGGGAAGGAGGAAGGAGTATAAGGGAAAGCGAAAGGAGGGAGGCATTGCAAGGGGCTGGAAAACCTAATTGTTTTAACTATGCTTGATATTACACTGTGAAGTTTTAATTAACTTACAAAGTCAGTCAAAACCAGTTAATATCTGTGGTGCAACTTGGCTGATTTGAAGCGGTACATGGAGGGAAGAGAAGACTACAGCAGTGAAACTGCTGGGCTTGAACCCGGCAAGGTGAAGCAGTGCAGAGGCCCTCCACGTGGTTCAGAGGCTCTGCACAAGGAGGAACCAGCACACACACATCAGCAGCTAAGCTGCTATCACAAGTATTTAGTCCCTACAACACTCCTGATGGTGGAGTGAGAAGCACTTTCCAAAAGAGGATCATCAGCCATATTCCCAGTAGATGGATAGAGGAAACTGAGGCATGGAGAAAACGATTTGTGAAATGTCAGCAGGCCACTGGTAGAGCAGAGGAAAGTGATGGCAGCTGAATGCAGGAAGGATCAGGCCTGAATTTCAGCCTGTGCTTATGTGGTTCTTGAATGGGAGCCTCTGGAGATTACTCTGTTATTTAAACATCCTTTTTTTTTTGCTTATTGGAGGGCAAAGTTTTTTTCAATGACTCTGTTGTAGTCAGAAGAAATGCAACCCTTAAAATGTGCAAATCCCAGTCTTCTTCACCCCTGTAGCTTTATTAAAATATCTGGGATTGTACAGGTGAATGGGAACAGAGTTAGATCTGTGCAGTTGTCACTCCATGTGTACTGTGTGTATATGGGTATTACAAGGGTTAATGCACAAGCAAGCTGGGATAACAAGAGTGTCTTGATGGTATTAATATCCCAAAATACATGTATAGATGTGGATAGTGCTGAACCGTACGGGAGGCCTATAGGGATAAGGGTAGTGACACTGTAACAAGCTATGAGGACTGCAGCAGAAATATTTGTCACAGAGAAGATGCACCTAGGAAAGCTCTGTGTGTGTGTGTGCCAGATGTTGCTGTCCCTGCCTGCTGTAGCAGGGTAGCAGCTCATATATTTGCAGTCTGGAGGATATATTGGGAGCACTGGGCAATGGCTAGATATCAGCATGGACAGAAAAAGATAAAAGGAAGGAATTAGAGCAGAGTGTGGGAATAGGTCTGAAATCTCTTCATAGATGTGTGTTGAATGTCTTGATGCTGAATTTGTGGGTTGCTTTTATCAGTGCAGAGGAGGGAGAGATGTTCTGAAGTGGGAGCCACAGCACTCCAGGGTGTGGGTAGTTTCCGCAGCTAGGACAGTGAGACACGGCACCCAAGGAGCTGGGTATGTGTTATGGTCCCACTGGACTATGAGGATAGGCATCAGAGAAGCACAGCTGGGAACAGCTGTGTCATGTCCTATCATCCCTGTTCCTTACAGCAAGCGTAGAGGAGGAAAAGAGAAGCTTGTGGCTAAACCATGCACAAATATGGCACCAACACAAGTGCACAGTGCTCTGGGTGAATATTCAGGTCAAATTCCCTTATACTGGACTTTAATGCCTCTCCTGGAGGTGTGGCCTTGAGGTAGTTGAGGCTGAGCTGGCTTGGTGCTTGCCAAGCACCCTAAACCCATCCTTTCCATTAGTCTCAAAACCAAGAATACACAATTCATTTACAGGGTATTCATGGTGACAACCAGGCCATCCTCCTATCCACTCCTCTGTGACCAGTGTGTCTGTTTTAGGGGCTCCATGACCATTGCTATCATGGTACCAGACTCAGCAGTGTCAAGAGATTCACAAAACTAGAAAATTTTTGATGAAAGTGGAGGAATTCCATGGCCAAGGCACCCACCCCAGATTCCACCAGCTGTAGCTCCTCCTCTGGGGCACCCACAGAGCAAAGGCACCTGCTGACTGGTAAGAAAGGTTCTTAGGGCTGTGTTAAAAGCTGAGCAGGCTTTGTATCCCTGGGACACCTCCAGCATGCTTTGGTCTTGCTGCTCAACTGCTGGAGAGGAAATGGACTGGGTTGTTTTGTTTTATGTATTCTTTATCACCTTTGGGTAATATTAAAAAAAATATAACTGATCTATTAGCTTAGAACATACTGACAACTGGAAACTTCCTTGGAAGATATCTGCCAGTCCATCTCTCCATTCTACAATCACTTTGGTTAGGAACTACTGGTAGAAACACCCAAATGAAATCAAAACGCCTAAAAACATTAATGGGTTTCTGCCCCACCTTTTTTTTTAATTTTATTCCCCATCAGTACTTCTGTGACAACTCAGCCCCAGCAGCCCCAGGGGACAGGACAGAGAGATGAGAAGGAGTGGAAGTGCCCTTTGACTAAGTGGGCATTAAATGTTGGCTAACAACCGAGAGACACCGTGTGACTGGAGAGAGGGGGAAAGTTAAAAAGAAAGAAAGAAGAGCTTTTCAATATGAGCATTCATGTAGTTTTGACAGGAGCAATTTATCATGGCTATGAAAGGCGGCTCTGCCTCCACAACTGAAAGACAGCCTGGTTAAACTTTTACCTGCCCCTCTGAAAAGGGTGCTGTGCCGCAGCTGGGAGGGGATTGCTCCCGGCTCCGGTGATGCATCTTTCTGCAGGGTCTGGGGGAGGGAAGGGAGGTGGCTCCCAGACAGCTTGTGCCCATCTGTTCTGCACAGAAAAGAAACCCTGACAAGGAAGGGGGAGGGAGCGTGTGAGCCAGTGAGACGGGGGTTTTCCGGATGCCCGCACCACGTCAGGAATGCGGTGATGTGATGGGAGCAAGGCTGGGAGCTGCCCCCTCAGGAGATGCTGCAAGTTAGTGCTGAGGATTTCACCAACCCCCTTAGCTGCCCGAGAAGTATGAAAGATTGTGCAACAATGCTCCTCAGCTGGACAGCGAGGTGACCTGACAGTTTGGGGTGTGCATCATTGGTGGCATGGTGGGTGGGCAGCGGTGGAAGCCATGGAGTGCAGGAGGCAGCACACACTGATACGCAAGAGATCCTGTTGGCATCCCTAGAAACTGTTTGGAAGGAGCAGGAGGGATTATGCTGAGGAAAAAACCATAAAAACATACCCCAAGAGTATTCAGATGAGGTATGCTTTTGCCCCAGGACTGGTCATAGGGAAAAGTGTTGATTCTGCACCAGCTCATGACAGGTGGGAGCCCAGGCTGGCCAGGATGTCATGCATGGGCTGCTTTTTGCTATACTCTAGTGTGGATTGGAAATTTATTGAAAATATAGTTTTCCACTGAGAGTAATGATCCATCTAAATTAAAGCATTCCACTGCAAAGAGTGGATTTCGTTGCAATTTTCAATGGCATGGTTAACAACTTCCATGGCCATGTTTTTTTCTAATAGCCAGCTGGTACTAGGCTACGTTGTACTGTATTTTCAATATTTTCCATACTAAAATTATACCATTTAAATGGCTTTATTTTACATGGTGTGAAAGAAGCCAACCAATATCATAATAAAACTTTTCATCCTTATCAAAAGCAAAATTTTCTTACCCTTCAAAAACTTCAGGAATTTCCATCTTACCCCTCCCAATGCAGATAGAATGACATTGTGAAATCTCAACTGAGTAGCCACATCTGACTTCTCGCTGCCTGCGCATCCGTCAGCACCTGCCCCTGTTTAAGCATGAGCGGGACAATTTATATTGTTAAAGAGAGGAATGTGCTGGAGTATTTCCCACGTTGCAGGATGAAATCCAGCAGTGCTGTTTCACCAGCCAGCTCCCGTTGGACAGCTAAACAATTCCCTGCCCGTGACAGGGTACACTGAGTCGTCAGGGATGTACGGTCACACACCAAAAAGCTGAACTAACCTAACTTTAATGTTGTCAAATTTAGCCTTCTTTTTTAAGCCAATAATCTGCCTTCCTCTAGATGCAAAAGAGAGAAAGAGAGAGATCCAGCTGCAAAAGACAATTTCTATGTCTTTTGTACATATTTGTATGTACATATTCAGCAATGTCTATGACATGGCTGAAGCTCGCTGAGGGTGAAATACATCTTATTTCTTACCCTCTGTATGTTTAAGTCCTTTTCAAAAGCTGTGGGACATTTGATCATGTTGAGTCAGCTTCCCAGAAACCCAAGTTGTTCTAAAGCCTATTCTGAGAGCCCTCACACCAGATACTATGGCCGCATTATATTCAAAGCAGAAGGGGCATTAAGAGTAAAGATATTCCCACTAGGCTATTCATGTCATTAATTGGTGATCTTCCGACTCTGAAATAACATTTTTTCCCCCCTCACATTTCTTATTTCATTATCCCCAGTTCAATACACATCAGTGCAGTATGAGGCAAACTAGTTAGATATATTAGGAATTATTTAAATTAGAGAGAGATGTATGGGTAGTTAAATACTCAGTCTTCTATTCTACACTAATTACATATCAAATTACACTCAAATTATACCCAAATATAGATGTAGGGAGGTACTCCTCAAATCTCCAGGAGATATCAGTGGGAGAAAGGTGAAATGAAGCAGGTGGTGTGAGTAGATCTGAACTAATGCAATATGAAAACCATACAGGACTATCATTTTCCATTGTGTCCTGTTATTACCAACATTTGCTTAAAATTCCCTTGCAAACAAGACTCAATAATGAATGAGGGTTCTCTGAGCCTGGAGGAAGCAGTTTGTTTATCTAATGCAAGAGAATTTTGCTCTTGATTTTAATGTTGTCATGATTCTCATTCCTCCTTGTGAAGAGTGTTCCAGTAATAAAGCAGGTTTGTCACTGTCCAGCAATCAGACATGATGCCTCCTGAAGTAGAAAGGGTGTCTCTCAGACCACTTCCCATAGAGCAGATTTCTGTTCCTAGTTGTCTCAGCTGCAAGTGGCTGGTGCTTTCGTGGCAATGTTGTAAGCGTGCACTGTCCCTGGCCCATTATATAGGTTGAGCTAAACTGTCGCTACACCCTTGCCCTGATTTACTCGGTAAAATACGTTTCATGCTTCTAAACTGCTTTCTAGGGGATTACAAAACTAACTGAGCTCTGAAAAGTATTGCACTGATTGGAATTTTGTCTTTGAAATCCTCCTTTCTCAGTGGACAACAGCAGGAGATCTGCACCACAGCACAGTGCCAGCCTCTGGAGCCCATGGCAGTGCCCCCCTCATTCCCCAGAATGGTTCTCTGCCCCCAGTTCTCCAGGACAGGGTACAACAGTGGTGTTGCACAACAGCCAAACGCTTGGGCCACATCCTGGCTCTTTACCACTGCAGGCTGTGTTCAGACACTCACCTACTTCTCAGCTGGAGAGATGTTTCTGGCATCGGCTTTGGAAAAAGCAGCAGATGATCCCTGAAACCAGGTGTCCACCCAGAAGAAATGAGTAGCAAACTGTACAGCTGTGGGAAACATCATCATTCTGCAAGAAGTAAAACCTCCCCCAACTTGAAATAAAACCCCAAACTGCCAGCATGATATTTATGGTCTTTGAGGACCTCAAGATCTGACACCCGTGTTTTTGTGATATTAAGAATATCTCTGTGGCAGAGAGCAGTAACAGCAGGTATCTGAGTGAGAAAAGCAGTTTCTCACATCACATCTGAGGTGTCCCTCCCCATCAGCAGCTGCTGGAGGAATACATGAAAATACATTATGAAAAAACGGGATGGTCCCTAACTATGGATTTTCCATCCAGCATCAGGAGGAAGCGCAGAGCGGCCTATCAGTAACAGCTGCTTTTCACAGGCAGAGGTGGACACCTTGGCTAAGGCTACAGCAAGACAGACCTCAGCAAACAGCAGAACCTGTCACAGACACTGGTTTCGCACCCTGACAGCAGCAGGAACTGGTGTCTGGGCGCTGACAGAGCCCCCGGCACTAGCGGAACTGGAGCCCCGTCTGCAGGCTGTGGTGCATTCCCCCTGAGCACTGACGAATGCAGCACTGGTGTCAGGCCAGCCGGTTGTCTGCTGGGAATAACGCAGGTGGAACAGGAGGAAAGGGCTGCAGGACCTTTGGGGATCTCTTCCAGATTATTTTTGGTGAGTGTGTGCATCTGGTGATTAGGTTCAGTTCTGAGCTCTGAAGGAACAAACCTAGAGACCGAGATGCAAAACTGCGCACTGGAGTGAGGGCAGAGAGCAGGGAGGCTGCTAAACATGCCAAACGTGTGTCTCCAACATGCCATCACTAATGCACATTTAAAAAAATGCCTTTTTTTTTTTTTTCCCTGCTAAGGTGGCACAATCCCATTGATGAAGCTATGGAGGCAGCAAGGCTGGGGTCCTCCAGGGCATCAGACTGCCAGTGAGAACGATATTCCAAAATAAAGGCAGCTGGTTACTTTAGTCTCAGAAGTGGTTAGGAAGTAAATCTGATGTAAGCATTACTGAGGCTGATTTGGAGCTGGAAGCTCGTCTGGGTACTCTGGGTAACCCTGTATCTCTTTTTCCTTAAATTGTTTAAGAGCCCAGAGGGATTAGCCCATGGGGTGATGGACCCTGACTTCCCAGGGTGTTCCACAGGGAAGACAGAGAGGAGGTCACATAATGCTGGAGAAGTCCTCCACCCTTCATTGCCTCTGAAAAGAGAGCAGCAGAGAGGATACCAACACTTAAGGCAATCTAGGAAACCCATGCTCTATTTCCAGCATCTCTTTCATGGGATAATTATCACTAATCAGAAGTAAATACGCATACATATATTTATATATTCCTGTGCAAATTATATATTTGCATGGAACTGACAGACTCAGGCTTCACTATTTTTCATGTTGTTATGGAGCAACTCGGTTAGCAAATACTAATAAATATTTGGCTTTTGCAAATGAAATATTTTTTCTGTGCTGCACCAAGAGGCAGTGTAACAAACACTCCCTGGCAAGAAGTGTGCCTCAGCTTGGCTTCTTAAGCTGGCTCCTGTTGGGCTGTATGGCTGGTGGGGATGTGCTGTGTGGGTGTAGGGCAAGCAGCAGTGGTGCAATAGAGAAGTTCCAATTAAAGCCATGTTTACTGGCATTGTCACGGGCTAGGGTTAGGCCAGCTGCTAAATGAATGACAGATGCTCTCTATTAACCCCAAGGGCAAAGAGAAGGAGAATAAGGGAGACAGACTTAAGGGCTGGAAAAGAAAATTGAACATCTTTAATGAAATAGTAATAATAGGATGAAATATATACAGATATGTACAAAATCAATATCTAACCCAACCCTCCTGATGGCAATTATGTCACCATCACCACTGATGCTGTGGAACAGGCACTGGGAAATCCCAGACCGGACTCAGTGGCAGATGAGAACTGGGTTCAGATGCTGGTTTCTGGAACTGGATTCAGGAACACATGGATCAGGATCAAAGGCAGAATGGACACTAGACACAGAAAAAGAGCTTGACCCTCATGATCCCTCAGCTTTATACTGTATATGGTTCCATGGGATGGAATCCCTCACTGGTCCCCAGTTTGGGGTCCCCTGTCATGGCTGCTTCTTCCCCCAAGTGTGGCCTTTTGCTTTCTGCACCCTCAACGTGGTGCACAAGATTTATCATCAACCTTGGTCTGCACAGGAGCCTTTATACACACCCCGATCCTTGGTAGTGACTGTAAACAGGGAGCATTGTCACTGCTAGAAGCAGACAGTGCCTGTGAAAATCTGACGTTGACTTCAGAAAGTGCAGTGACTTAGAAGACACTGAGCTGAAAAGTAAAATCACTGAACAGAATTAGTTCTGTTCTAACTCAAACCAGGACAGCGGTTCTAGTTTGCACTGATATGAAAAAGATCACAGTTGCATGAGCTTATTGATGGCAAAGCAGTAGCCTTGAACACTTTGAAGTCTGTATCAGCAGAGTCAGACACATAGAAACACAGCACAGAGTGTTGGGCTGATCAGCCAGCGCCCCTCTTCTCTTGATGGGAAGGTCCATCCCCTGAGGTGAGCAAAGTGAGGTCATGTTTTGCTCCATGTTGCACAGCCTTTTTGTTTTGGGTTTTTTTTAATTTTATTTTACACATGGTTCCTGGTCAGTCTACAGCAGCTTGTGGCTTCACATTTGAAATTCAACCTCAAAATGGCAATGGCTGGGTTGATCTGACACTTGGGTCACATATTACAGCTTTATTTTCTTGTCGGGCATACTTGGCTTCTAGAATTAGAGGCTTGCTTGGTCCACATAATTCCATTTTTATTTTTAGCATTTGCCACTAGGATTTTAGGACAGGAACTCTTTCTCTGTAGTTGTACAGCATCCAGCAAAGAGTCCTAACATGGCTGGGACCAATGTCTTGTGCTGTAATACTAAAATACTTGTGTATTATTTTAGAAGACCTGACAAAGGGATTGGAATTCAAGTCAAAGCAAAATTATTTAAAATATGAATTTCTAATAAAACCCCCTTTTCATTCCTAACATTTTCCTGGCCACTGGTATTTGTCTTTCTGATGCACTTGTCTCTCACACTAAGCAGCAAGCAGGACCTGAACATGTTCATTATATTCCAACATGCCAGGCCTGTTTTTTCACACTGATGTCCCTTTGCACACCACAGAGGCACTGTTCCAGAGGGGAAGAAAAAACCTATTTGCATCCAATCGGCTGAGCGCTTTAAGTGCTGAAACTAGTAGAGCAAATGAGTTTATTAGATTATCATTGCGGAAGTTAATAAAGAATTAATTTCTCTTCATGTGACATCCAAAGGCAGTTATTTCAGTGGCCTGTCCATTTACACAAAGCCAAGTATTTGTCAAGTGTCACACTCAATTCCCATGACCCAGGCCTCCTCAATAATTCTGGATTAGGAATACCCTTAAATGACATTACAAAAATTTTATTCCAAGATGCATTGAGCTCCTGGGACTACTCAGGAATTTCAGGTTAGTGAAGGTTATATAGTCAGCAAAAGCTTGTTGGATATAAGATCTGGAATGGAAGGATGCAGGGTGTGATGTTTTTGTGACAGTGGAAGGCAGCATATAAGAAAGAAGGTGATTTCCAAAAGGGGATCTTCTATTCTCTTTTTCTCCCCTGGAAGTGATGCACAGAGGGTTTATCTGCATTGCAAAATAACCAGCCAGTGTCATCTCCAGCAAAGGAAATGCTGCGGTGCTGCTGTAGGAAGAACAGCATGGGTGCCAGGAGGAGGAGGAGGAGGAGGAGGCAGAGTAAAGCCATCAATTGCTGTGCTATAAAATGTCTTCATTCAGAGAAGGAATTGAGAGTTTTGCACATTCTCAAATACCAAGTCAGATATAAAATAAAAGAAAGTGCAATCTCTTCTTTGTTTTCCTGTACTCAGTAGATTTAGACTAGATTGGATACAGCATAGACTAGACAAAAGGATAAACAGAAGGTGAGGTGGAAGATACCTACACAAATAGACTAGAAATAAGGAAGAATTTTTTTTACATTGAGGGTGGTGAGAGCCTGGCCCAGGTTTCCCAGAGAGGTGGTAGATGCCCCATCCCTGGTAACATGCCAGGTGAGGTTGGCCAGGGCTCTGAGCAACCTGCTCTAGTTGCAGATGTCCCTGGTCACTGCAGGGAGGTTGGACTAGATGACCTTAAAGGTCCCATCCAACCCAAACCCCACTGACCACCAGAAACACAAAGCATACTGGGTAGGCACAGAGCCTCCTCTCATTCTTCTAAAAGGCAAATAGTGTAGGATGGGACTTAAACATAGATTCTAGGTAAAGGATAATAGACAAAAGGAAAAAAAAAAATTCTATTTCTATCTCTCCATCCATCCAAAAAAAGAGAATCCTTGTGCATACATTGACTTTATTGTATTTCAAGGTTATATGAAAATGGAAAGCTAGATGGTAATCAGTAGGAATTGGAGCTGAGCACTGGACCCCTCTGGCTGGGATAATACACCTTCAAAATGTAAAAGGACAGTCTCAAACATTGTTTTAATCATTATTAATTTTTCATTTGAAGGAGTCACTCCATCATCTCAACAAATGAGTTTCCCTCCCTCCCCTCCATCTCCTCCACTTCTCGCCTTCCTCCTTATTGCCAGGACATTACGAGTGCTCCCACCCTACCTTCTGATTAATGCTGGAATAAATATGCCTGAGAGATGGAGAGCAGGGTCTTCAGCTGAGAATCTGGCCCTTCAAGTTCCTGCATGTGGGGAAAACAGGGACCTGAGTGTATACTTCTCTCCTAACTCCGTATCTGTGTCTTTTTTAATGAAGTGGGAGATGGCTACGAGCAGAGCTGGGGAACAAGAGCGGACATTTCCCAGCCTTGCTCTCAGGAAATCACTCACTAATAACTCACTGCCCAGCAGGCTTGTGTGGCTCTGAGAGCAAGACCTAGATTGATCTCACCTAAAAAATGTCTAGGCTGCAATGTTTTTGCTGCTGAGAAGCTGGGTGACTAATCCCAGTTTACAGTCTAGACTTCCTTGGCTGTCCTGGGAAAAAGGCAGGGATCTCCACAAACTGATTCATCTGTCCTGAGATACTTGCCCCAGACAGAAAGAATGAATCCTCCTTCAGAACTGTCCATCTCCTCCACTGGTTACAGAAGAAATTTGGGCTACTGAGACAACGTACCCAACTTGGACAAGGTATGCTAAGTAATTTGTATCCTGCCCAAAGCCACTTGGCCATGTGAGTAAAACCAAACTAAATTTTTCTTGGCAAAAACTTGTGGGTAGAATCACAACACTTAGAGTAAAACAAAAAAAGGAAAGAAAAGGAAAACCAGACAGGATGTCCATAAACATTTGAACCACAGATTTAAGTGGCTGCTCAAATCTCACTATCCATTAGTGCTTAGCTTTAATCACGTGTAAGTTTGTGATTAAAGCTAAGCATGTGCTTGATTGCTTTGATGAACTTGGATGGACAGCAGTATTTCTTACCACCTTCAAAGCTGTACATAGCTACGTGAGTACCTGAGATGAGTGATTTAGCTTCCCCCCGGTGGAGTGGACATGTGCCAAATGCTGTGGGTTGCTTAAGCCCACTGGAAAAAGCCAGCGTTAGGAGCTTTAATACAACCGTGATTTAAAACATTTCAAAATCAGGACAGATTGGCATTGTCAAGATTTCCTGTATCTGATACTCATTATCTGTGCACAGGAATTATGATGGCCACATTTTCTCTGAAAATATATCTGGAAAAGGTTGTTCAGCTGGTTATTTGAATGAGGAGCACTTGTACCTGTGCTTGCAGTGAGGCCACAGCAGCTGAGGCATGTGGCCCTGACTGCAGTTTTGTCCTACCTGCCACAGTTCACCAACAGGACTGCTCCAGCATTTGAGCTCTACTGAGGGGTTCACCACCTCTTCCCTTCTCTTCCCCCCTCTTCTGCCCAGACTAGCCTGGGTGGGAAGCATGGCAAGAATGCACACGTGCATTCAAAGGCACAGTGAAGCTGGTTTTCCCCTAAATATTTCCCATTCAACTATCTCAGAAGTGAGAAAGTGGGACAGGGTGACACAAACTGCTGTGACACTTTATAAATCCTCTTGTCAGAGTCACAGCACCTTCCAAGTTTAACTTGTTTGTGTGATGTTATACACATCAAACTTCCCTCCCTGAGGTGAAATCCCAGGCCACAAGTCCTTTGGCAGCCTCCCGATCTCCACTGCTTCAGCTTCGACGCTTGTGACCTATGCACGGCAGGTGATCGATGGAGAGGGAGGAAGATAGGTGTCCAAAGAGCATTTCTGCCATGACCGTTGTCCTTGGCAGCAGCCCCTTGGCTGGGTGATGAAAGGTTTGCACAGCGGCTGGACTTCGGTCGAGTTTAAAGAGCTCAGCTCTGTTTGCACGGCTGCATCCCAAGGCACTCTGACGTCGCAGTGTCATGGAGGGCAGGGTGAGGACACAGAAACAAGGGTTGTGTGTGAGGAAAAGGGTCTGTAACAGCAATGTTTTCCTTTCTGTGGCTGATTGTCACTGGAAATGCAACAATTCTGGAGCTACATATTTCTAAGACAGAAATAGGGATCCAAGGGATAACCTTTTCCTTTCTCCCAGGAGATTCTCAAGAGGTGACTTTGATTTAGAGCTTAACCAGCCTCCTCCTATTGAAATTCCTTAAATAATCTATGTTTCATTCTTTTCTTAGCGGAAGACTTCCATGTCTTTTAATATTTGACAAAGATGTGTTGGCAGCACAAATTCTGAAATTTCTCACAGCCAGGGGCATTCAGGATGAAAATGTGGGTTGGAGCCTTGGGGGTGGAAACTAGCCTCAGGGTTTCCACTGGGAACTAGCCTCAGCTTTGTTGCCTTTGGCTACTAAAGCCCAGTACCTGGATAATAACTGTGGGCAATGTTTGCAAGGTAATTTGCATTGCCCACTAATGGTGAAGAGTGAGGTTCGGGATCAGGGCTCTGTTGTTGGGCTGGTAATCTGGATAACCACAGACAGTACTACTTCCACAGCAGTTCATTTTTTGCTTCATTTTTCCTTTTTTTGTGCTGCTTCCAGCTGGATTTGAGCACTGTGTCCCTTATTGTCCTTCTCCATCTGCCTGGCAGGGGAGCAAGGAGGGGGAGCTGTCCCCTGCCAAGCTGCAAGAGCAGCGTGCGATGTATCTGGGAAGGTGCTGAGAGCTGGGAGCTGACAGGAGAGTGATGCATGTGGGAGAAGGAATCATAGAATCGTTTAGGTTGGAAAAGGCCTTTAAGATCATTAAGTCCAACCACAAAAGGAGGGGCACCTTATGTTTCCAAGGCACTGTGGTGGCTGACAGGGTCCTTCCTTGGGGAAGGGTTAAACTTTAACCAGCCCCACTCAAACCCTTCCCAGGTCCATAAAGCACCTGCAGTGCCAAAGCAGAACCCAAGCAAGGAAGACACTGAGCTGCTGGGAGGTATGTGGGTGAGAACAAGGAGAAGCTTTTCCATACCTCTCCCCCAGCCTGCTGCAATGTTGCAGGGTAGGACAATGTGAGCCTCTGGGAGGGTTTCTGCCCCATTCTGCCTTCCTGGGTGCAGCTTGGTGCAGAGCATCCTTGGGGAATGGCTTCGTCCCTGGGTCGTTTCTCTCCTTCCTGTCTCTGGAAGCTGCAGGACCCTGATGAATGACTCCC
The DNA here is from genome assembly GCA_033439905.1 of Ceryle rudis. Taxonomy (NCBI): domain Eukaryota; kingdom Metazoa; phylum Chordata; class Aves; order Coraciiformes; family Cerylidae; genus Ceryle; species Ceryle rudis. The sequence continues at coordinate 68,337 of JAAGNO010029582.1, forward strand.
ATATCCTGATCAAAAAGTCTCCCTAACAGTTTTAGTGTGTTTGTGTCCCCCTAGTTAAGATAAATTAGACAGGCTAATGAGACTGATTAGTCTTTAGCTGTGACCCTTGGCCTTTAGGATGTACTTTGAGCTAATAGAGAGAAAGGGGATTATGGTCTGTGATAATGTGCTTGTGTTGGCCTTTTAAAGGAAAACACATTTATTGCTACTTAGAGGAAATTGATCTAATTGTGCTGGAAGCATTTCTATGGACTGAACATGGAATTTTTATTAAGTAGGTGACTCAGGTTCAGCCAAGATTGCCAGATTCAAAATGGGCAGGAGATATTTTAAGAAGATTCAACCTGGAAACCCCTCTGGCTGCCTCTCCAACTGATAATGAGCTTCACTCATCCTGACTTTGATCTGCTGCTCAGCATGTCAGCCATCGGAGCTCTAGGAACTTGGACTGCAATCCCCAGGTCTCGTGGCTCAGGTCCAAACTAACAAATCATCAAAGACAACCAGTTGTGTTTGCATGTTTACTAAGGGTTCAACTATTTGATTCCCTTCTCAATCTGCAAAACAAAATGGTTCCCTTAGTTACAGGGATCCCTGGAGGCAAATGAGGAAACAACATCATGCAGCCAGTTTTGAGAATAGCAGGGTGCTCAAGGGCCCGATCCTGCTCTAATGATAGTGTTTGATTTCATAGCCCAAAGCCTCACATTTTCTTCTTCATGCACAAAGAAGCAGTTGCGTTCCTGAAAGGTTTCTCCAATAATATCAGCTGGACTTGTAAAAGATACTGGTCTTTCCTATAAGCTTTACCCTTAGCAGTTTACACTCTAGGTGGGTCTGTTCCTCCCTCCCAATATATATGGAGACTTTAGCTGGTTTCCACTCTGACAAGTTTTGTAAAGCCAAGCAGTTCTGCTGAGGAGAGAGAGCAATGCTGCAGCGGGGGAAATCTGCTCACGAGAACTCTGGCATCCGAGGCATTTACAAGAGCTCTTAGAAATGCTTCAGACTTCAGGAAATCCTTAGCTGGAGATCCCAGTCAGCAAAATCCAGAGGAAACAAAGTCTTTCAAGGGTAAAACTTATTCCTATCACAGCTCTCCCTGCCTCCTGGCACATTGGGATGCAGATGTACAACGATCATAGAATCACAGACTGGTTTGGGTTGGAAGGGACCTTTAAAAGTCATCTATAGTCCAGTCCTCCTGCAGTGAGCAGGGACATCTGCAACTAGAGCAGGTTGCTCAGAGCCCCAGCCAGCCTCACCTGGAAAGTTTCCAGGGATGGGGCAGCGACCACCTTTCTGGGAAACCTGGGCCAGGGTCTCACCACCCTCATCATAAAAAATTTTTTTCTTGTATCCAGTCTAATCACCCACACAGACATCTGATGGCACAAACTGCAAGAGCTTTGGTGCTCTTTGATACAGTCCTACAGGTCCCAAACACCATAACAACACTTAGCAAAGGGCTGAGCTGAAGCGGTTACACTTGAAAATGCTGTTTTTCCACAGCACTGCAGCACAGGTCCACCAGTACTGGCTTATGCACGCAGGAATGCACATAAATTGCTGAAGGTAGGATGCAAAGAGGACTCTGAGTATCTGTTCAGAAGCCTCTCTTTTATCAGATTGTAATTACTACAGACTGCAATTGACCAGGTTAAGAACATTAAATCTGTGGTGAAAAATGGCACCTTGTGTATTACTGGAAGGATCAAGAGCCCTGTCCTGGATGAGGGCTAAGTGTTAGGAGCTGTATCAGCACAGAGCAGAAGCGAGGCCCTTAGCAGCAGCAGCAGATGAGAAGGCTCCAGGGATGTGGGTTTCTGTCCTCTCCAGCAGTTAGATGACCATCACGTCCTTTTCCCCTACCTCGCACTTTTTGGGGGCAGGTCCTGCAGAAGGCTGATCCCCTTGGATTCCCCTTGGACAGAAGCAGGTCCTGACCTTTGAAGACTGGTTTCCCCAGAGTTCCCCAGAGTTTCCACAGAGTGGCTGTAGAAATGACAGCTGAAACTGTTGTGAAAGAATTAAAAACACCCCACCCCAAAACTGAAACCTAACCCCCAAAAGCCATACACCACAGTTAGAAATAAAGGCAAATAAAAATGAACCATATAATACATGACGTGGAGAACACTAGGACAAAGTAATGAACTATATTAATAACTTACATTACCAAGAAAACCAAGATCAGAAAGCAGCACTTTTTCTTCTTATGTGAACTTGATATAGCAGTTCTCTGTAAAGACTAGGATCATATTTTCTGGTGCTGTTACACTCAGTTTTACACGCCAGTGTAAGTAACAGGAGATCTGCTTCTCTCTAACCTTCAGTCCCACTTTGGGTTTGGGAGGGTGAAATTGTAAAAAACTTCATGCATCCTCACTGGAGAGGATGCAAAATGCTGCTGCACCATGGTAGTGGTGTTCTCCCTCCACTTGGCACTGGTGCAAACAACAGCATGAGCAGTGGGGAAACCAAGCCAAGGTCAACACAAACACCACATCTCGCCAGGGCTGGAGAGAGAGAGGCCACAAATCTTCTGGCAGTGAAAGCGCCCAACTGAACTGTGCTGCAGCCAGTGCCAGCCTGGGCTCCCAGCAGGAACAATCCACTCGCTTTGCATCTGGACCACAGTGGATTTTTGTAAATGCTGTTTGACCTTCCTCACATCTCATAGCCACCCTTCATTTGCTGAACCAGGCTGAGCTGGTGGCCTGGTTTCCCAAAATTTCATCTCTAGGTCACTGGAAGATGCTCTCTTGACATCTGACTCTACAGGGAACCAAAGAGAGTTAGGTGTGCAAATGTCCCTGGGCAGCTTCCTTCCACATGGGTGATGTCTTAATAAGTTTTCTCCATTTCACCAGAACAGTGGCCAAGCACCTTCTCTATAAGACAGCAGGTCTTTCATTTGCATAAAACCACCACTAAAAACTCTGGCTAAGTTGCAAGGTTTCAGCTTGTAACCGAAGTGAAGCCACATGAAAAAAATGGTTTATTATATGCAATTTCTTCCTCTCTGACATCACCTCTAGTCATTAACCAAGATGATCCTTGACATTTTCCATATTCAAGGATGTTGCAGTAAATAGTCTTATCACTCTTTTACAGCCACGGCAACTGAGGCCTGACATGGACAAGGTCAAAGTGGATCCACAGGGCTGAGAGCACAGGAGCTGCCACCATCCTGCCCTACGAACCAGTTCCACTTTGATGAGAAGCAATACAACTGATCAAAGGTTTGAACCACAGCCCTGAAGTCAATGGGAGGACTCGTCAGTCCATCACTTTATAATGCTCTATTGCATGTGATAAGTCCTGTACTTTGCCACCTTTCCATGGAATGCTTTAAGATGCTGAGAAACCAGAGAACAGATGTAGGAGCAGCCTCAGCTGAGCAGGATCCTCAGCCAGAGTAACACCAGCTGATGTTTGGAGTAGAGCAATGACCGTTGATACCAACTGTCCCAGTGTTGTCCAAATTAAATAGAAAGAGCAGCCAACTTCCAACAGCAACCGCTTCAGTGGAGGTAATACTGAGATTCCTCCAAGAGGACTGAAAACCCCAGCATCCCAGTCCCTGTTGGTTAACTATCTCTGTTGCAGACACCCAAGGAAATGAAAGTCCTGCGCACTGTTTTGGAGGTTTACATAGAAAAAAAGCAGGAATAATACTTAGTAGCAAATTCATATGACTTCAGTGCTGATCCTGCGGAAACACACAGGAATGTGGCTGTATGAGCACTGAACTGAGAAGGGCTGGTCATGAATAAGGCTACCTGTGAAAGTAAGTTTCAAGGACCCAATCTGTTAGTAGATAAACTAAACTGAGTGGGATTCTTCTTGTCTTTACTTAAGGAAGTTCCTTTTCACCTTTAAGGGCAAACTTTTGCATTTGGGTCAAAGTTTACACCAAGTTTTAGGAACTTTTGATAAACAAACTTTCATTTCAGGTAAACTGGATCAAAAAATAATGTTAAACTTTCAGTGTTTCTCTTCAACCTGTGCAAAATGAACATTCAAACTTTTCAGTTCAAATTAATTTGGCATTTCAAAAATCTTTTCACTTTAATTAAAATGCTCCAAAGTGAACTGAAATACTTTGCCTGGCAGAGAGCAGATTGATGTTGGTTCTTCAGAATTTAAAGATAAAAATCTGAGGTGACCAAGCACGACAACTGCCTTTTGGCCTCTAGACTCTCTCGTCACACTCATTCTGAGGGAATTGTTGGTGAATTGAGAATCTATGTTTCCGTAGAGCTCTGCTGATGGGGCTCTCTCTACATCCCTTAGACCTTTGGCAGATCTGCCTGGTTATAACAGCCACTATCCGACTGCCACGGACCAGCCACTGGTGGCACATGACCTAACTGAATGCCCAGAAAGTCTGTCCTCCTACATTAGCAGCTAGCATTACTGTCACTGTCCTGATCTAGCAGAGTGTTGTCAGCTCTAGAGTGCTGTTAACTGCTGTAATCTGGATAGGTGCCTGGTACCCCTACTGTTTAAATTCAAGGACAGCTTTCCAGATTCTTCCTCTCTTGTGACTTACTCCTATGTCTAAAGGTCTCTACTACCTTTATTTTAACTTGAGATTTATCAGGGCAAGAACAGGACTTTCATAGCATCTGCCATTCAGCATGATGACAGGCTAAGAATAGCCTCCAGCTGCCAGTAAATCAAATGGAGTTACATCAGGGTTGATGTTGCTTGAAATTCTTGCATCAGTGCTCAAGAGCCAGAGAGGAAAGAAAAGTCAGAAAAGGAGTTGGGGGAAGAGAGGAGAAAAGATGTGCTGCTGATTTGAACTAGAACCAGTCATTTCTGTGCCCTTCATTAGCAGCGCTGATTTAGAGGTAGGTCAGGAGCCATCCATGAAGCTGTTCAGCATCTTTTGACTGTCAGTGGGATTTGGGTGTTCTGTTGCTTTTTACTCTCACAGTCTAATGTAATCACCATTAGTTGGCTGGTCACCATCCTGTTTGTGTGTGCTGAATTGACAGAGGTCTCAGTCCATAAGAGGCTTTTGCTTATAATAATTATGTGTATGTTCATCAGTCATCAACAAAAGTGGACCATGTCTACATCCAAGCTGAGTCATAATATGTGCAGACTAGTCTCTGTATGCTGTTTCTTATAGCATAGGACATAGCTATCTCCAGACATTAGTTCTTCTATCCCAGTCCTTGAGCACTCTGTCACAGAAAGAGAAATATCCCTATAATGACCCACCTGATGGATATTCTCTAACCATTTATCTGTCTGGTTCAGGGAAATGTTCTTTACTTAAAGACCAGATGTCACTCTGATCTTGGTGTTAGGTGACTATTACCACTGGTATGTCTTTACTCCTTCTCTTGGCTTATCTGCCATGTTAAATATCCCCTGAATTTTAAACTATTCCAAGGCGGGACTTGAACACAACATGTGGGCAGATACAACAGGTTGATTTGTTTGTTTGGGGTTTTTTTAAGCATGCTTGTACTATGAGACAGTGAATGTTACCTTTGACTTCAGGAAAATATCAGCACAGAGACACTGCAAGCATGTAAGGTTTTGGGACCAAAGTCAGCATATGTCCTACTGTTTCCAAGAATCCTTAAAAATGGAATTCCTTGGGATAAAAGCAATGCTTCCAGAGACAGCAATGATTGCTTCAAAATGAGCTGGGAAGTTCCATCCTTGAAACAGCTAATCATTGGCAGAGAACAGAGCAAGGATCTGATGTTGCAAAACACAGGGTATCTGTAACCCCTGGGAAGGTCATTGGGATGTTAACCCCCCACTAAAGTGGGGTTGAAGAGTGATCGAGGTCTCCAAATCTGGAACCCGAGGGTTACAAGAAAGGGCTCAACTGCAATGTTTGCATGCGATACTCAGTGCTGGGCAGAAGTGTCTCGGGATATATGCCTTATGGAATATTGACTCAGTTATACAGTTATTATTAAAATAATGTGTTTCAGGATCATTAAGTCCTTGGTTGGAGGCCCCATTTTGCTGGGTGCTTTATAAAACCAGAACTAAACTCTCACAGCCTAAGCTGCTTGGCATACTCATCTTTCTGACTGATTTGGATGAATCTCGTGTCCCCCAAAATTGGAGTTTTCTTCCATTGTAAGGGTGAAGTCCTTTCTGCTCTTCAAGAGTTTTGTGTCTCTGTTTGATCTCTTATCAACAGGCTATTTTGGAGTGAAATGAAGAAAAGAATAGTCATGTTCACTCCAAGAAGTGAGTGAAAGCCACTGGAAGCCAAGCAACCCCTCCATGAGCAGAATGCTCCCTTCAGGAGTCACTTTCAGTTGTGCGCATTCAAATCCATGGCATGTTATTAATGACCAGAGAAGGAAATGGCCAAATCCACATAAATAAATACACCGAATGGCTGCCATAATGTACACTAATTTGGGGACATTCTGTGTTCTTGTCTCTCTCTATACAGTCAATGGAGTGAAAGGAGGTGAGTCAAAAACTGAGTAACCATGGCGGGAGATTTGAGCAGAGGGTAGAGCAAAGCTCTCTGCTAAGGGGCTGGGGGAGAAAAAAAGTCATTCTTTGAAAAGATGAATATTTGAAAACGCCAACTGCTGCAGCTACTGCGGGTGTATTTACCAGCACTCTGTGCTGGGCTAGAATTGATCTGTAGGGATAGGTTTGATGAAAGGAAGCAAAAAAAAAAAAACCAACAAAGGACTTCTGCTTCTGGGATCACTCTGCATATACTGAACAACTGGTTATGGTCTTTCCTCAGCCAGGGGCAGCAGGAGATGCTGTTGAACTCTTACCCAGAGCCGAGCGCCTGTGTCTGTAAGAAGATAAATGCCCATGTGCCACAAGGGCTTATGAGAAAACGTGTGGCATTTCACTGGGATTCCTGGTGCAGGAATTAAAAGAATTTTAATTGTGGAGAATGGTGATTTATTCAGCATAAAGCCACACAGGGAATTTGAGTTTTGGGAGGCTGACTGTAGAAAGCATTTTGAAGGAAGTTTAGAAATAAACTTCCTAAATTTACTTTGCTTTCCTAGGAACCTGTCATTTGTGACTTCAAGTTACACTTTCCCCTCATCACTGTTCCCATTCAAGAGATGGGGAAGCTGTCATGGAAAAGCACAATGTCTCTGCAGGACTTTGTGCTTGTGCAAGCTCTCATCTTCTCAAATGCTCTCCTGGATGCAGAACAAGAGCAATGTAGAAGTGGTTTTACTGAGATACCTGTTCCTGTCCGGGTTTGTTTTACTAATCTAAGGCAGTCTCAGTTTTGATGTGGAATGGTCAGAAAAGAGACCTAAGGCACCTCTGTAATATGCAGTTTGTTGTTTGAACTTTCTAGTACAATACACAATATAACCTTTCCTAAGAGATTAATCTCTAGTGTGAGGGCTATATAGGGTTATGTTGATAGAACTGTGTTTGTCCTGTGGCTTTCTGGGCAGAGCCACAGGAAAAAAAAAAAAAAAAAGAAGAAAAAAATCACACTTCTGAAAGCTCATGATCAGAGTTCCAGCCTGAACCCAGGAACTGAGCCTTGGATTAAGACTGTGGGGTGACACAGTAAGATGACTGCAGCCAGCTCTGGCCACACAGCTGAGCTGAGCTGTGCTTTGGCTGCGCTCTCTTTGAGGATGTAGCTTTGAGTCATTTTGGCATCCCAAGGCCTCAGCTAATTCCCACTTGTGTTTGCTTGTATTTTTACTGGCTGTCTTTTCCACTTCTGCCTCTCAGATTACTAGGGCTGGTGACAAGGAAATATGGGAATAGCTACCCAATCAAATTACAAAACATTAAAAAGGTCAAGCGCATACAGGTTGCTTTCGCACCATGAGTGGGAATCAGATTTCCTGGTATCTCAGTAAAAGTGACAGATAGTGTTAACCAGATAAGCAAATGGGAGCTCGTAAGTCTAAAAGCAGGAGTGATTTGCCAGGGGATCTTTTTTTTCAAGTAGAAGTGTACAATGGTTAGATTGCCTTGAAATTTCTGCTTTGTGGGTAAAAATACCTTGACTGGATTTTTGTGCCTTTCTCTGCCCAGAGTGGCCCCGAGACCACGTGTGTGCAGATCTACTAATGCTGTAGGAAGATGTAAAAAGAGTAAATAAAAACAGGTTTTGCTCTCAGAAAATATTTCATGTAAATGTCTTCCTCTGGCAAGAAACGGAGATGGGACAGCTGAAGCCCTGACAGATGCCACCTTGGTGGTCCCTTCCACGCACAAACCACATCTTCAGCAGCCTGTAGTCATCACATCCATGTAGTTTTGTACATGGACTCTCCCTTTTTTTGCAAAGGTATGGTAAGAAGGAGTTCTAGGTATTGTAACCACCAGAACTATCTAGTGAAAATGTCACAGAGGAATATGTCCTTAGTAGACAGGCCTTATCCTTTTGAAGCACCACCTATCTAAACATTTTGACAAAGATTTTCAAAAACACAGCTGGAAATTTAGACATTCAGGTTGACAGGTATAAACATCCTAGGAGAGCTCATCCAACAGGCAGGACCAACTTTGTCTTGGACCAGATGGGCACCAAGTACCATACCATGGGAAACATCCTGCTCTGCTTTTCTTGGTGATCTCTTTCAGATTTGTAATGACCAGGTCTGTGATCTATTTCTCAAAGGTTTTGCCCTCATTTTACCCCAGGATCAGTGGTTCTTTCTGGATGTGATGCTCAGGATTTTGAAGACCGTTACGATGCACAGGAGCAAGCTTCATTTTTGGAGAAAAGCAGCTCCAGAAATAATGAGTAAATAAACTTCTGTCACCTTGACAGGCTAATACTTCCATCTCTCCCTTCATTATTTATTTCTTTGTGGGTCCTGAAACACATTTCCCAAATTCTCCACACTCAACCTCCTCCCCCTACTTTGTTCTAATGAACTGAGGATTGAATTCTAGAGCACACCCGTGAGTCAGAGATGATAAAGCACCCAGTCTTTTGGCAGTCCTGTAAATGCTACAGTGGCTTCCAAAGAGTTAATTCATTATGGTCCATTGTCCAGTCGACTTTATAGCTAGCAGCAGATTGGAGCCAACTTGAAATGCTGAAGTGGGAATGAAAAATGAGCAGAGCCTTGGTGTGCATTAAATATTTAATATTCTCTCAGTGGGAGGTGTCAGGAAAAGGACCATATAATAAATACTATGAGAGACAATTCCATCACTGAACTCGTCTGTTAATGACCTCATTTGCTTTGACAGAAACATTACAGATGCAGCCTCTTCACTTCTGTGGCCCTATTAAACAACCACATTCCAGTTTGAGAGCAAATTCCTGCTTCTGCAAGGAGGAGGAGTGGGTCGGAGCAATGATTGTCTCATTCTCCCTTTCTCTGTCTCCCCTCCGCTCTCCAGATCTGGGGCATTTAGAAAGAATTCTGTGTGGCATGAAAGGTATTTGTAGTAGCTGCATGATTCCGGCATGGAAAACAGCAATTTTATCAAACTACCTGGAATACACGAACTCAAGAAAAAGCTCCCCTTGTGTGCCTCCCATATCCTGCTTTAGCATCACCAGCTTCTAAATTCTGTGAGCTTGAAAAGTGTGTGTGCAGACACAGTGGAGACCACCTTCAGTTTAATTCCTGGAGGACCTCTTGTGCCGAGGAACTACAGGATCCTCGGGAGGATCTCCACAGATGCCTCCTGGTGAGTGCTTCCAGCTTCAGCATGTGCAGAGACCTTAAATCCTGTTGTGTTCCTGGAGCATGTGCTGGCAGATCACAAGATTTTCTAGCCAGTGCTGTGACCTGCAACACTGTTCATCCCATCAGGCTGATGTTCTGTGTGAGCACCAGTATTACAGGACCTTTGGCTTCACACTAAGTGCAAGCAACTTGCTTTCTCTCTTCCACTATTTATGTTTGCAGGGTCCTCAAAAGAATTCCAACTCTGATGGCTAGAAGCCAACTCTACATTTCACACCTAAATGTATTCATGTCCAGTTCCTATGCAGCTGATCTTTGCCAGGTTTCCCTTTCAAGTTAACTAATTCTTTTCCTCCTGGGGCAGATAGACCCTGGGATGATTGTATCACCTCAGTCTTTTTTCTTTTTTTTACTGGTTAAGCAAAACAGACTCTTCATGTCTGTCTAGAGAGGTTCCTGATGGCCCTCAGAATCCCAGTAAACATTTCTTCTTGCATCCCAGCTTCAGTTGCTCTTGTTGAATAGCAATGACTGATGAGGTTTGAAATGCTCAGTAAAATGACATTCATTCCTGCTTAGCACTAACAGCAACTCCTCTCAGTCCATCTGTGGGTTACACTGTATGGCCAGCTGAGAGCCCAGGTCTTGTTCCTCCTGGGACACCTGCTGTGTTAAATGTGAAACTTTCACTATTAGTCACCCTGGAATCAATGACAGTGATTTTTCACATTTTAACACATTTCTTCTCCTTCTTACTGCAGCATAAAATCATGTTGAATTTCCCTGAACTTCTCATTCACCTCCAGTATTAACTTATTCTTTCCTCCAAACTTTCTTGTAAGGCCTTGCACATGACTGCAGGACTTTTGCAGGACTTTGGCAATATTCCTGTATTTGCCTAGTCTCTTTTCCCCTCCTCTTTTTACACAGAAGTACTACATCTGCTCAGAGAACTGCAGTTCTCTGTAATTATTGTAGGACATTATAGGTAGTAGACAAAAAAACAGATTGAAAAAAATGAAGAGGAAAAAATAGCTCTTTGTCTTCTCTTCAGATGAAGTGCATTCCTGTAGGCTCAGACTCTCTGCTTTGAACATCTGGGCCTGACAATACTGCTCTCTTCTGTTTTAAACTAGCAGTTTCCCGCCTCAAAGTGAAACTTGAATACAAGCCTATTAAAAATTGTAAAAATTATGATATTATGACAAGGGCCTTAGAGACATCTTAAAGTACTAGGGACTTGGACATCTGAGCTGCTCACATAGGACTCCAGAGTCTATGCTCAAATGTCAGCATCTTTGATTAGCATCTGCTTTTTGGGATGGATTATCTTCCCCCTTCCCTAACTCTGCCTGAACTGCAAGGCCAGTGATGAGGCAATAAATGTCCATCCTGATGTCTGCACACCCGGCTCATGCCTGATGTGATCAGAGGTGGAAGAGGCTGTTTGCTGTGCTCAGCTTGGGATACAAGGAGGTTTGGCAGAGAGGAAAATGAGGCTTCTTCCACTGCTGCTGCCTAAGTGGACTGTGTGGCTGTGGCTCAGTAAGGTGCAGGGAGAGGATGCCGAAAGTAAACCAGCTAGCTGCAGGCTCAAGGAGGAAGAGAGAGGGGAAGAAAAAAAAAAAAAAGCTGAGCAGAAATTGGAAGGGAATGTGCCTCCCGCTCATGACCCAGCTCTGTGTAGGCTGCTGTCAGATGCCACACATTCTGCGCATTACAACAAGGCAGTTGTTTGTAGCGCTGGATCCGTGCAACAGGGAGATAAGGTTCTGCCTTTGTATCAGAAGCAGCTGCAAAGGGGCGAAAAGGTCTTAGAACAAGAAATTAGTTCATTTGAATTCTCTCTCTCTCTTTTTCCCTCCTTCAAGCCAGACAGCCACAGCACACTCCCTCTTCTCGTAGCATGCGGATGTTTTTGCACCAACTTGTGGTACCAGCAGGAATTTGCATCTCTGCCTCCAGAGATGCTGCAGGGTGCATTGCACGGTGGGGGGGGGGTGTTCCTCTGTGAAGGGACCGTGCCGCAGGCTTTTGCTCACAGGACACTTGGTGGTGTTCACCCAGCAGTCATGTGCTCCATGGTGGAGAGCTCCTGGCTGTGAGGGTATGGAGTGAGCCCCAACCTGACATGCACACCAGTCAGGGGTGTAGATGTTGCTGCCAGGCTGTGGTTGAACAAGCCCGTGGCTACAGCAATAACACAGTAACAGTCTAGAGAACACTCTGTAAGACAGCACAAGCCATCCATTGCACATCCAGCATAGGGAGAAGGAGAAATATCTGAACACATACTGTTAGGCCATGTCATGACACATTCATAAGCTGGAGGGATTCAAATGAACCTGGGCAGGCAGCCTTGGGCATGACATAGCTACTGTCTGAGTGCTTGGCTCTGCAACCTTAATGATGTTCTTTTAATGTACCTTTTAAAAATGCATAATATAATATACATTGTCTGTCCTGTCTGACTTTTATAGCTTTGAAAAATGAATCAGGTATATGCTCTGACATACAGAACCGTTTCACCCCAGTGCACAGGCACTGCCACCTTCAAGCACTTGCTGAAACGTGCTTTCAGGTTTAGGTTTGTTCTTAAATAATTATCACCTGCTCAGTAAAGAAATAAGCCTTCTTGCCTTCAAAACTCTGTGCTGGTATTTTTTTAGTCTTTTGTTTCTCAGGAGCTGGGCAGCTCCTCCCTTGCAATCAGCTCACGGCAGTTTGTCTGGTGCTCACTGCTGGTCATGCAGGCTGGAAACCCGTTTGGAAATCTGGATGGGGCTGCAGAAATCACTCAGTATTGTCCCTCCCTGTGTGTAAGGTGGGTACAAGAATAAAACTCCCAGTTCAGGTGGAAGGAGAAGGAGGGTACATGGCAGAGAAGGAGATGAAATAGCCCTCAGAGCCCAGCCTGGGACTCCAGAGAGGCATCTGCAGCTCCTCAGCCTGATCTGCCCGTAAGTTACAATCCTCGAGCTGGTGATGCTGCTGCTGCCACAGGGCCCGTGGAGGCTCCAGCCCTCATGGCAAACTCAAGCTGTCCCAGGGCTGATTTAGAGAGGTCACCTGTCACTTGTGCAAAGGTCACCAGAGGTCTGTGCTGTGGACAGTCCCCACGTTCCAGGATGTCACATAATCTTTTTATTTTACATCGCCTCGGTCCTGCCAGGGGAGGGGAGGAGGAGAGATAAGACTGCGAGGTCAGCAGCATCTTTATGGATGGCAGAGTGAATGTGAGGTGAAAGGAATCGTTGCTTTTGCCTCCCCAATAAACCCCTTTTCTCTGCCTGAACGGAAGCAGCGAGGAGCTGTTTGGCTAATTTATATTAATTCAACTCCATTAATGATGAGATATCATCTCTTCTCTCAGCAGGAGAACCATCAAAAGGATTTAATACTGAGCTGCTCTTCTGACAACCCCACATTACAGCCTGCAGCCACTCCACGGCTGGACTGAACCTTCCCACAGCTACCAGCTTTTCCCAGGGCCTCATTACGAAGGGCAATCTTGTGCTATGATGATTATTTTTGTGTGTCCTCACACATACCTCAGCACTGTTCAGGCACGGAGGAGCAGGAAAGCTCTCTGCAGGGAACAAGGGACGTGGCACATATGCCACGTCTTTCCCAGGCTGGTGATGAGCAGGGGACTTTTCAAGTGGTAGGAAGCCACAACCAGTGCATGTTACCATCTGCTCTCCCAGGCGGCTGCAGAGTGGGAAAATGCCTTTTTTGGGAGGCAGGAGAGGCTGGTGGCCATGGGCATCTCCTGCCCCGCTGCCTTGGCACTGCTCTGCTTGGTGCAGAGCAGTCCCAACAGCTCCCCTGGGACTTAGTGAGTGCATTGCCCTCCCCAGGGATATACCAGAGGGACAGATGTCTGGACCACCAGCGAATTGTGCTTGATGAAGCACGACATCTATATGGATTTGGTTCATTTCTTGACCGCCGTAGGATTCTTAAGGACAGGCAGTCTGGTGTCAGGCTGGTGTAAACCAGGTTGTTCTGTTAGGAGGGACTAAACTTCCTGCGTGGATCAGAGGGTCTCTGCTGGTCTCACACAGGGGAGACCAGCGCTTTGGGTTTACTGCAGAGAGGGGGACACTGAGGCAGGGGTGGCGGGATGCTCTCAACCCCTTGGTGTGGGGCAGCTCTGGAGTAGGAGCCAAGCACCAGTCTGGGGGCTACTCGAGAGCAAACCCTGAGCCAAAGCAAGGACAAGGTGTCGGTTTTACCCCATGGAGAGGTGAAGCAATGCCACAGGGATGACCATGGCTGGTTGTGGTGGCTGGGTGGTTTTCCAATAGCCACAAGTCCCTGGATCCAGGGGGGCTGCTGGAGGACTCTCTTGTTTCCTCGTCCATGTCATGGCAGTAGGAGACGAGGCTTCGTGCTAGTCATGTAATTTAATTTCTCTCTTTGCTTCTGGTTGATAGTATTAAACTCCTGGCCTCTGAAACACACATACAAATCATTTTTTTTTTCTTTGCTTTTGTTCGCAGCTTTTTCTTCTTCTATTAAACTCTCTTTATCTCAACCCCTCAGTTTTCTCACTTTTACTCTTCTGATTTTCTCTTCCATCTTC
>JAAGNO010029583.1:0-21529 GCA_033439905.1 Ceryle rudis
GCCCTTGTGGCTAGGAAGGCCAATGGTATCCTGCGGTGCATTAAGAAGAGCATGTCCAACAGATGGAGGGAGGTTCTTCTCCCCCTCTACTCTGCACTGGTGAGACCTCACCTGGAGTATTGCGTCCAATTCTGGGCTCCCCAGTTCAAGAGAGGTTGTGGAGTCTCCTTCTCTGGAGATTTTCAAAACCCTCCTGGATGCCTTCCTTTGTGACCTTTGCTCGATTATATGATCCTGCTCTGGCAGGGGGGTTGGACTTGAAGATCTCCAAGGTCCCTTCCAACCCCTAACATCCTCTGTGTGTGTGATCCTGTGTGTGTGAACTTCTTGCCTTGATAGGCTGTGGAATCTCCATCTGTGGAGATATCTGAAACCAACTTAGACATGATTCTGAGATGTTCTAGATCTCCCTTCTTGAGCAGCAGGATTGAACTAGATATTCTCAAGAGTTACCTTTTATCCTCAATAATTTTGTAATTCTGTGATAGTCTTTAATAGTTGAGCTATTTAGGTCACAGTAAAGCAGACACTGCCATTTGAGAAGCTGAATTGCTATTTGAACGCAATTGAACTCAGTTAGGTTGCCCACATGTAGCTCTCGTGCCATTTTACATGTTCTCTGATATACAGGGCTGACAGATATGGCAAAGGAAAAATTAATGCTTCTCTGGAGCTGTATTTGGAGTCTCGTCATGTTACTTTAGGGCAACTTTGGTAACCAAATTGACTAATCCAGTTGTATTGACTAGATCTCTGCTGACTGTAACATGACCTTGGATACTTAATTCAATGTAGATCTCTAAACCTAGATGTCTCAGATCATGATGGTTTAGATAACTTCTGTTGTGAAAGGAAGATGGTCAATGCCAGGATCTGTGTATATATAGTGTATAGACCATATATATATATTCAGTGTATTTAGACATTATAACTTCATATTTAAATTGGTATAGGGTATAAAGAATTGCTTCCCATTCATCTCTAGGTCTTCCAGATTAAAAATTAACTATATCTAACAGTCTGTCCTTCTTCCATAGCAGGAAGTGTATTAGACAGTTCGTTCTTCAGCCCAACTAAATCAAAATGATATGGCATACATTTCTTGAGGAGAATGGAAAGGTAAAAATTAACCAGTATTGATCATTGATGTTACTGAATTTCCTTTTATATTCCCCAACACCTACTTTACATGCTAAATAAGATAATGAAAATTTATCATGGTGTTTGTATGCTTAGGGTCTAGAGATTAATAGATGTCTTTGATCAAGATTTCTTGAGTAGTTAGAACATCTCATGTCACTTTTGCAATGGTGCAACCTTATCAGTCTTAAGCAAGTTAGATTCTGATTTTTAAAATATAGAATTGGATACTATATGTCAAAGTCATGTTATCATGGATAGTAACTCTTGGTCTACTTTTTCATGTAAAGAGAGAAAAAAGTTTCTTGCACAACTCAAAGTATTAGTTGTACAAGACAAACTAGAAATATTTGTCACCACTTTACTAGCATAGTCCAAATCAATTTGTTGTCAGTGCTTTTGGCACATGTGTGTTAGTACCAATGTTAGGAAAAAGCCAGTTTTAACGGTAGTAGACGTTTCCACAATGGAATGAAAAAGTCACCAAAAATTTGGGGAAAAACAAGTCTAACTGTATTAATTCTAATGAACTAACATAATGATTAAAAATAGTTGATTAAAGGTAATCACACTATGGGCAGAATCTTAATCTGACAGTGCTACTAGATTCAGACCTTACAAGCTTAGTAAGTCAAGTGGTTAGTTTATTCCTGTTAAATTCCTCCTACTTCAGTGAGGGCATGTGTATATTAAGTGCAGACAGCATCTTACTAGTGATCTTGCAAACATTTAACCACGCTGATTTTTCCATTCAAAAACATCCGATCAGTGAGAATTCTGTCTGCATTCATATGATTCTGCCAGCTATGTCAGTGAGCTGTTCAAGGGTAGACATCTTGAAAAAGAACTTTGAAAAAACCATAAATCAACATTTAACTTCAAACAAAATGAGTGGAGTTAAACTGATATCAAAGTTAGGAAGTTTCCCTTGTCATGATGTGAAAGATAGTTATGCAGTATGTTGCAGCAAGCGAGTTTTCAGGTAGCATTTTGAAAATCAATGCACCTTTTAAACTGTATATGGATCTCTTTCTTTTTTTTTTTTTTTAATTATTTACGTAATATTTAATTGATTTTATTTACTGTAAATGTATTTCAAATACAACTTACTTTCATGCTTTTTAAATGCCCTAGCTTATGTTTAGAGTGCTGCATGTTTCATCTTTCAGGAACACTGGTTTCATCTCTAATAACCAAAGCTTTGTTGTCAGCCTCCACTTCTAGCTTTTCATTCATTAATAGATGTGTCTTTGGCTCAGAATTAAATTTGACATAAATAGATTTTTTAGCTAAGAAATTATTATTTATAAGACTGGGAAATAAATTGATACAGGTAGGGTGTTATACTGAATTTAAATGAGTATCTTGGATAAAAGTACAAGTCTCATGTCTGGTTCCCATTCTTTTCATCTGTGAACATTAATTTGTAGAAGTAAGGTGATATAGACAGAATTTAAGCATAACATATGACAATCAAATATCGTATCTTTTCAGGCTGCTTTACCAAAGTTTTACCAAGTCCACAAAGTATAGAAGATTTCTTATCACACAATCTCTTAAAATCACCCAGAGTTATTAAGTCAGGAGAGTATTTGCCCACACTTAACTTTTAGTCATGTTTTAAGAGTTTGCTCTAATAATGAGAAGTATCTGGTTTTGTAAAGAAAACAACATCAAAAAAGCCTTCTGAGTTTCTCAACAAAACAGCCATTGGCACACATTTTGAAAGTTTGAGGAAGACAACACAGATTAGTTCAGTAAGAATGTGCAGCTCATGAATTTTCAGAAATAACACTGCACAAATCATTACACTGTCATGTTTAATACATGAGAAACCCCACACAGAGAATATGCTTTGTTACACTATAATGAAATACTTCTATCTCTGAAAGTTCAAATATATATATTTGTAAATGGTCAGAACATAAAATATTGTGTGGAACATTCTTCATTAGAGGTCTTACCCACAAAGGATTTGCAGCTTCCCTTGAGATCAGGGAATTCAAAATTTGCTTGATTCTTTTCAAGCTATTCCCTTGAGTTCAGAAGAGCTTTAGTACACTAAATGATGACTTCCTTGTTTGTTTGGCTTTTTTAAGGAAGTTGTTTCTTCATGCATTTCCTGAACACGTCTGTGGGGACCCAGTTTAATTTTCTTTAAGGAATGTCAGTAACTAGTTTTATAGATTTATTTGGTATTACCAAAGCATATTGTGGTAAAATGTATAATACAAAATGAATTGCAACTATGTAAAACTTAATGCCATATGGGTTTTTGTAGCACCCTATGGAAATTTCACAATAATTATTTGGTCCCACGTGGCTGCAATATTTTAAGTAGTAATGTTGCAGATGAGGGTTTTTTCCTAAGCACATTTACAAATAGAACTTTTCTTTCTGAAATGTTATTCTGTCACCATTTTAGTTAATAAAAATATGCAGTGTAACTTTTTTTTTTTCCTAATACTTCAAGATGGTGTAAGGGAAAGCAAATATAGATATGTCTATTTGAAAAGATGCAACATTTCATTGTGAAACAGGTCAAATCTAGACTTCATCAGGTCCATAATGCAATTTTAAATTCTCTTTTATAAGATCTTCTGAGTAGCAGAACTGCTTTGTATAATTCCATACTTCTTATAAAATGAACAAATAAGCAATATTCTTTTTTTTATTACTTGATATTGTGCATTTTCCCCCTCTTCATTCTGTTCTGGTTTAACTATTCATCTGTCATTTTACATCTATAACAGTATTATAGAATAATATTAATGAGGTGTTAGGTACTAAGACTGTGGTGTTTACGTATTGAAAAAACAATGTCCCTAATACTACACACTTTATCAAGTTTACTTTGAAGGAGTGTTTTCAAGGTGATTTCACAAGCTTCTATTTCTATTCTGGACACTGCATACCATGACTCAGTGTGTGTCTGTTTTCAGAAATGATATTGCTTGACTGTAGTTCTAGTAATGTTAAACTGAAATAAGATATGTACATAGTATAGTTATGAAAATATCTGTCTAATAAATAGTGCTCTTATTGAGTCCATAAATGCATGTATGGTTTTCAGTGTTATGGTTGTATAAGATAGCTTGAGTATGTCCCATTTTCACCCCATAAATTAAAGCTGGCCAGGGTCAACTCTAAGTTATGTTTATTTTTTTCTCATTGAAAGTATTTGCTTTACACATTTATGTTTTGGTTTTGTTTTTTTTTTTTTTTTTTTCCCTTGGAACTGCCACTCCTTTATGTATTTCTCCCTTCCTTTGAAAGATGCACACCCTCTGTCACATAACTGGAAACATTCCTGCAATGTCTGCAATTTCATGTGCATGTGTTACCACAGTCCACATTCTTTTAAATAACCATGTCTCAAATTAAGTAAACCTTTGATATCTTAGACAGTATGGAGTGTACACATGCTACCACAGATTTGTGTGCTACCACAGGCCAGGAATGGGTTATTAATCAGTAGGCAGGAAAGAGGGAGAGAGGAACTATCCCATGCTGGCAAAATTGCTGGGACTGGTGCTGCACAAAAAGACTTCTGTCTGTTAACCTTAAAGAAAAACAATAATTGTGTGCTATGTAGCATGCTATCTGTTTTCTCTTATCTTGTAATTAAATAGAAACTGAGGTGCAGAAAAACAACAACAACAAAAAAACCCTCAAACCAAAACCCAGAAACTGTTTCAGTAAAAAAAATTGCTTTTCTCTTTTACATTAAATTTGTCTCATTTTATTCCTTCATCTAGTAATGTTCAAATATATATTTCCAATGCCTTGTTTATGAGGATCCTTCAGGTTCATTTTAATAGAAAATTATCTTTTGCTTGCTTGAGTATCTGGACTTTGTTGGAGATGAAATCCAGCATGAAAAAACTGAGCACAATAAATTTCCATTGTATTTAGTTAAGTCTACTAAAATTCAAGGTTTTCATTATTTTTATGCTAAAAGCAAGACACCCAACTTCAAAATACTTCTGTTATAAATCTTTTGCTCTGAAGAGCATATCTTTTCAGCAACGTGTGCACAGCACACTTTGCACAGCAACTGTTGGAAGTTTTCAGACTTTCCTCTTAATCTGAGAAAAAGATTCACTCCCTTTCTTCTCTCATCTAATGAAGGCTCTGAAACACCACTAGGCTTACCACTAGTATTATTGCAAAATTTCCCTATTCAGTTATTATCATCATACAGAGGTAAAAGCATGGTATGTTTCCCACAATGGTAATTTCAATGGAAATAGAGATTTAATATTATGGACTGTAGAGCTACTACACTGGTTGTGATCTTTACCTTGTGTTTGTTCTTCAAGATATTTATTGAAAATAATTTTAACATATCTAAAAAATTGACCTGTTTTTTCACGTGGAATTGTTCCATGAAGCAACACTTCTGAATATCAGACAACTAGTTATAGCTTTACCTAGCCATAAGCTTTTTTGTTAGGCATTTTAATATCCAATTCTACTGATGGATATAGGCTAAGACAATACAGAAAGGAAGAAAGATTGTTATTACAGTCAGTGGGGAAGTTTGCATTTACTAGGGTTGAATCCAAAATCCATACAAGGGAGATGTGGTGGTAAGAATTGAGAACTGTAACTGATATCTTTCAGTAGTACTGGAAATTATTGCAGATTCCTGGTGCAAGATTTTCAAATGCATTGCAGTGTACCCAGGGTAATTTGCTAGACAATCATTTAGCGTTTACCAACTCTGCATGTGTCACCTGCCAGCATCTGAAAATTGGGAGAGGATGGGGGGATGAGTCAGGAAGAAGAAAAGAAAAAAGGGAAAGGCTATGAATTTTCTATGAAACTCCATGCTCTTGTTAATTTTTGCCTGAGCAAATCAGTGGTTTATATTATGTGGTGATTAATGGTCTTGCAGGATTCCAGTTTAGTGAATTTTCATAAAGTAGCAGGAGAAAGAGCAAGGCAGATGAAATGAAAACATCTACAACAGTAGTTAATGTTCATAAATAAATTAAGCAGTTTGGCATACAATGACTGTACTCGGGAAGAATATATATTAACAATTCTCTGTTTTATTGATCCTTCAAACCAAGTCATGTGTGCCACAGTTAAACACTTTTGTGTATTTTAAAGCTGTCATTTGTAAGTTTCAGCAGAGTACAATAGTCCTTAAGGGAAGCTGCCTAATAACACCCAGACTTGCAGTCAGAGTTCATGTATTTTCATCATCTTTAATTCAGTAGGAAGCCTTTACAGATAGGAAATGAGGGTCCCATTCGTACTTGCCACTGGAAAGCTGCATTGGAGAGCTGCATTTCGTACAGTGGGCTTCATTGTCAGGAATCACATGTACAGCTCAGCTAGTAGACTTCAGACTGTGGTAAATATAGAATCATAGAATCATTCAGGTGGAATGATCCCTTAGGATCATCGAGTCCAACCATTAACCCTACTTTATAAAGTTCACCCCTAAACCATGTCCCCCCCCACCACATCTAAATGAGTCTTAAACACATCCAGGGATGGTGACTCAACCACCTCCCTGGGCAGCCTATTCCAGTGTCTGACAACTCTTTCTGTGAAAGACTTTTCCCTAATGTCCAGTCTAAACCTACCCCATTGCATCTTGAATCCATTCCCTCTTGTTTTATTGCTAATTGCCTATGAGAAGAAACCAGCACCAACCTCTTTACAATGTCCTTTCAGGTAGTTGTAGTGAGTGATGAGGTCTCCCTTTAGGCTCCTCTTCCTCAAACTGAACAGTCACAGCTCTTTCAACTGCTCTTCATAAGATTTCTTCTCCAGGCCCTTCACCAGCTTTGTTGCCCTCCTCTGCACTTGCTCCAGCACCTTGATATCTCTCTTGTATTGAGGTGCCCAAAACTGGACACAATACTCAAGGTGTGGCCTCACCAGTGCTGAGTAGAGGGATCAATCACCTCCCTGCTTCTGCTGCGCACACTAGTTCTAATACAAGACAGGCCACCTGGGCACACTGCTGGCTCATATTCAGCCACTTGTCAATTAGAACCCCCAGGTGCTTTTCTTCCAGACAGCTTTCCAGCCACACTTCCCCAAGCCTGTATAGTTGCATGGGGTTGTTGTGGCCTAAGTGCAGGACCAGCACTTGGCCTTGCTGAAGCTCATATCGTTAATGTTGGCCTATCCAAGTCTCTCTGTAGAGCCTCCCCATCCTCATGCAGAACAACACTCCCACTTAACTTGGTGTTATCTGCGAACTTACTGATGTCCTTATCAAGATCATCAATAAAGCTGTTAAACAGAAATGGTCCCCACTCTGAGCCCTGAGGAACACCACTTCTGACCAGCCACCAGCTGGATATAACTCCATTGACCACCACTATTTGGGCCCATCCGTCCAGACAGTGCTTTATCCAGCAGATCATGCAGGCCATAAGCAGCCAGTTTTTCCATGAGAATTCTATGGGAAACAGTGTCAAATGCTTTTTGAAAGTTTAGGTAGACAATATCCACAGACTTTGACTTGTCCAGTAGTCAGGTCATCTTGTTATAGAAGGAGATCAGGCTCGTCAGGCAGGACTTGACTTTCATAAACCCATGATGACTGGGACTGATCCCCTGGTTGTACTCTCTATGGCTTGTAATGGCATTCTAGATTATTTGCTCCATGACCTTCTGGGCACCAAGGTCAGACTGACAGGTCTCTAGTTTTCTGGATCCTCCTTTCTGCCTTTCTTGTAGATGGGTGTTACATTTGCTACCTTCCAGTCCATTGGGACCTCCCCAGTTAGCCAGGACTTCAGGTGAATAATGGAAAGTGTCTTGGCGAGCACGTCTGCCAACTCTTTAAGCACTCTTGGGTGGAACCCATATGGTCCTATAGACTTGTGTGCATCCAACTGTTGTAGCCGGTCACTGACTGCTTCCTTTTTAAATGCGATGACCTCGTTCTGCTTCCCCTTCCTGTCTCCTAGCTCATGAGGCTGGGTACCCAGGGAACAGCTAGTTCCACTGCTAAAGACTTAGGCAAAGTAGGTGTTGAGCACCTCAGCCTTTTTCTCATCCTTTGTTACTATGTTTCCCTCTGCATCCAATAAAGGAGGGAGATTTTCCCTACTCCTCCTTTTGTTGTTAATGAATTTATAGAAACATTTTTTATTATCTTTAACAGCTGTAGCTAGGTTGAGCTCTAGCTGCTCTTTGGCTATCCTAATTTTCTCCCTGAATAGCTTCACTACATCTTTATAGTCTTCATGAGAGACCTGCTTCCTCTTCTGAAGGCCATAGACTCCCCTTTTTTTCTTGAGGTCCAGCCAAAAGTCCCTATTTAGCCAGGCCGGTCTCCTTCCCCGCCTACTTGTTTTTCGGCACACAGGCACAGCCTGCTTGTGTGACTTCTCTCTTGAAGTATGTCCAGCCTTCCTGGGGATTTTGTCAAGATGGGCAAAAATAAGTTCTGGGAGTACTTTTGTCTTTAATGTAGGATAAGAATTTTGCGTATGGCACTAGCTTCTTGATATTTAATTACTGATGAATATCAAGTAACTGTTGTTGAAGAGTGTCCTGGTTTAGTGTCAGAGTGGCCCCTTAGACCTATAACACACTCTCTGTTAACCACTCTCCCTCCCTAAAGGGGCGGAGGAAGGAAATATGGGAGAGAGACACATAATGGAAATGGAAGCAAGAACAGCTTTAATGGAAAATAAAATAATAATAACAATAAAATGGAATATGCACAAATATATGCAAACCCAGTATTGAACCCATCACCCTCACCACTGATGCTGTGGAGCAGGCACTGGGAGAGTGCCAGACTGGGCCCAGCAGCAGACAGGAACTGTGTTCAGGAGCTGGATTCTGGTAATGGATTCGGGAACACACACAGATCAGGATCAAAGGGATAACGGACAGAATCGTCCTCGGATGCTCCAAGGAAGCAACCTGCAGAGGACCCAAGCCAAGGTGAGCAAAGCCAGCAAAGAGGGCCAAGAGGACAGAGAGAGGGGCAAGACCCTCGTGATCTCTCAGCTGTATACCAAATATGACATCTATGGGATAGAATACCTCGTTGGTCAATTTAGTGTCACCTGTCCTGTCTGCCTTTCCCTGCAGCTGCAGCCTTTTACTTTCTGCACCCCCAATGTGGTACACAAGATCCAGCAGTGACCTTGGTCTTCACACCAACCCTTGGTAGTAACACTAAACATTGGGTGTTATCGCTGTTAGAAGCAGACACTGCGAAAACACGCTGCTGACTTCAGAAAGTGCAGTTAGTTAGAAAAACTGAGCTGAAAAGTAGAATCACTGAACAGAATTAGCTCTGTTCTCACTCAAACTAGGACAAGTGTAAAATAACTTTAGGTTAGGTGTAAAATAATCTTTTCTAGGTCATACAAAAATTAAAAGTAAGGTTGACCAATAATGTGAACTTGGAATCATAGAATTATAGAATGTATTGGGTTGGAAGGGACCTCTAAAGGTCATCTAGTCCAACTCCCATGTAATAAACAGGGACATGTCTAATGAGGTCAGGCTGCTTAGAGCCTCATCAAACCTGGCCTTGAATGTCTCCAGGGATGGGGCCTCCACCACCTCTCTGGGCAACTGTTCCAATGATCTATCACCCTCATATTAGGGAACTTTTTCCTAATGTCTAACCTAAATCTACCATTTTCTAGCTTAAAGCCACTACCCCTTGTCCTGCCACTACAAAACCTTGTGAATAAACCCTCCCCTGCTTTCTTATAGGCCCCTTTCAGGTACTGGAAGGTCACTATGAGGTCCTGCCGGAGCCTCCTCTTCTCCAGGCTGAACAACCCCAATTCTTTCAGCCTGTCTTCATAGGATAGATGCTCCAGCCCTCTAATCATTTTTGTGACTCTCCTCTGGACATGATCCAACAGGTCCACATCCTTCTTGTGTTGGGGGCTCCAAGGCTGGACACAGTACTCCAGGTGAAGTCTCACCAGGGCAGAGTAGAGGGGCAGTATCACCTCTCTCGATCTGCTGTCCACGCTTCTTTTGATTCAGCCCAGGATTCGATTTGTCTTCTGGGCTGCCATTGCACGTTGGTGGCTCATGTCCAGCTTTTCATTTACTAGTACCCCCAAGTCTTTTTCCAAAGGGCTGCTCTCTAGCATATCCTCTCCCAGACTACATTGATAATATTGATTGCCCCAGCCCAGGTACAGGACCCTGCACTTGGCCTTGTTGAACCTCATGATGTTCACCTGAGCCCACCTCTCCAGCCTGTCTAGGTCCCTTTGGATGGCTTCCCATCCCTCTGGCATATCAACAGCACCCCCCAGCTTAGTATCATCAGCAAACTTGCTGAGGGTGCACTCAATGCCACTGTCTATGTCATTAATGAAGATATTAAACATTGACCCCTGAGGGACACCACTTATCATGTTTTCCCAGCCAGATATCGAGCCATTGACCACTACTCTCTGGGTGAGACCATCTAGCCAATTTCTTATGCACTGAACAGTCTACCCATCAAACCCATATCTCTCCAACTTAGAAAGGAGGATGTTGTGGGGGACAGTGTCAAAGACCTTGGTGAAGTCAAGATAGATGACATCCACAGCTCTTCCCTTGTCCACTGATGCAGTTTACTTCATTGTAGAAAGCCAGCAGATTGGTCAGTCAGGACTTGCCCCTGGTAAAGCTGTGCTGATTCTCTGGAATCATCTGCCTGTCCTCCATGTGCCTTAACATATCTTCTAGGAGGACCTGTTCCATGATCTTCTCAGGCACAGAAGTGAGGCTGACAGGGCAGTAGTTCCCAGGGTCTTCTTTCTTACCCTTTTTAAAAATGGGTGTGATGTTTGATTTCTTCCAGTCACTAGGGACCTCACCTGACTGCCATGACTTTTCAAATATTATGGACAGTAGCTCTGCAACTGCATCAGCCAATTACTTCTGTACTCTGGGATGCATCTCATTGGATCCCATGGACTTGTGTATGTTAAGGCTCCTCAGGTATTCACAAACCTTGTCCTCATTGACTGTGGGAGGGACTTTGTCTTGCTGGTCCCTGTCTTGCAAGCCATCCACTTGAAAGCTGTGAGGAGAGAAGTTGCCATTGAAAACTGAGAAAAAAAATTGTTCAGGACTTCGGCCTTCTCCTTGTCTGTTGTTGCTAACTCACTATTGCTGTTCCTCAGGGAGGGTATGCCTATAGAAGCCCTTCTTGTTTTTCTTTGCAACTCTTGCTAAGTTCAGCTCCAGCTGCATCTTGGCCTTACTCACCTCAGCCTTTCTCACCTTGTCACTACACAATCAGTCAATGTCCCTGTAGTGTCCCCAGGATATCTGTCCCTGCTTCTACTCTGTGTGCAGTCTCATCTTTTAATTTGACCAGCAGGTCTCGACTCAGCCATGCTGGTGTCCTTCCTTCCCTACCCAATTTCCTACAGCTGGGAATCAAGAGTTCTTGTGCTCTGTGAAAAGCATCCTTAAAGAACTGCCAGCTCCCTTGTCTCCCTTGATCTGCTCCACTCCCTTGTCCCTAAGGACTGTTTCCCAGGGAGTCTTACTAACTCCTTGAAGTGCTGGAGATTTGCTTTCCTAAAATTTAGGGTCCTGACTTTGCTTTTCATCTCCCTCATACCCCTTAGGAAGGTGAACTGCAATAATGCATGATCACTGCAACCCAGGCTGCCTCCTATCTTGATGTCCTTGATGAGTTCACTAAATTTGTTTTTCATTCACCTCTCTCCACAAGGTGTATGAATATATCAGAAACTCAAGCTTACACTGGTACTCACATCTGTTATCTCCTTAATGTAAATTGAGTTGAATATCTCTAATATTTTCAAATGTGTATTAAATGAAACTAATTCATTGAAATTTTAATGCACTATGGGAATTACTATATATGTCAGAACTTTCACTTCTTTCATATCTAGAAAGTTAATCAGAATTATTGGTCGTGGTGAAGTTGTTTGGTTTGGGATATTTTTTAGGGACTGGGAAGGGGAGTCCACAAACCAAAGCCAGAAGGAGTAAGAATGGCTAGGAAAAAAATTATATTTTCTGGGTGATATTTATCAGCTTGGTTAAAAATAATTTTAATTAGTTTCTCTTTCAATTTTCTGTTTTATTCTGTTCACACTAATATATTGCCACATTATGCTGGTTAGGGAGATGACTTTTATTTACAGTATAACAGAAATGTGTGTAAATATAGCTGAAGTGCATAACTAGTCTGCACTAACATTCTTGAGACTGTTTTTTCCTTGTTTCCAGACATTCTTGTGGTTATGCCTGAAATATTGTTGATTGTTGTGAAAAGTCTAAGTTCTTACCTTCTCTGTCATACCTGTTGGACACTTTGGAGAAAACTCCCAGGCTTTGAACTAAGTTATGGACTTTAGTTATTGATTTCCCTGGGACATTTGGTGCAGAGAAGTGTCAGTCAGCATTTTTGCCTGAAGTATGCATCACACTAGGGAGGAAGGAGTAAACGGTTCTATGATTCTGCCCCAACAATTCTCCCCTCACCCCCAACAGGAAGCAGGCAATTAATGCATTTTTAAAGCAAACTGTGTACAGCAGTACTTCAAGGATTTTGAGTTGTTGCTGTTGCCAGCTTAAGTAGCAGCTGATTTATGTTTATGAACTATACTTTGATGAAACACCATGGGCAATGTTAGTTTTCTTCTGAGCCCATGGCCTAGGTTCTAAAAAACCAGTGATTTTCAGCCAGATGCTCAGTGCCCCATGAAGTACTCTTGGCAGTATTCCTGCTGGCTCTTAAGTCTATAATACTTGTCTTCACAGCTTATTTCACCTTTATATGGATAAACATGGATAACAAAGCTGTGCTCATTCTTGCCTTTTTTTTTTTAAAACCTTTATCTATTATACTACTGTATTGGGGAATGTATGTCACAGTATTAGGAATTATTTTTTCTCCTACTGGTGTCATGCACCAGCACATTTCACAATTGCATGATACCCCTTTGAACAATAAGGTTGTGAGTGTGCTTTTCAACTTCTATGTTTATAAATTGCATTTACTGTTAGAAAAATTGCTTAGACTTATAGATAGAAAATTTGAAGTATTAAAAGAAATCAAACTGATTTCAGAAATACAAATAATTTTTAAAGCAATTATACACACACCCCTTGGAAAACTGTTTTTCAGTTGTGTAAGGTAGATTAGTTTGAATAACTGGAAAGAATAAATGAGTGTATAGCAAAAAGAAAGATATTAAACTATCTCAGTTCTTCTCTGAGGATTATACTTTCCCTAATCAAAGTATTATCTTACTACAGAGATACTACTTAAATATTTATATGCAGTGGAACTGTTTAAATTATTTTTCATTTTATGCTATTTTACTTACAGCTTTACTGCCTTTTGGTCCACCTCAAGGTCCCTGTTGTACTAGACCAATTAAATTAAGTTAGAGAGCAGGTAGTCTTTCTTCCACAAGCTTAATATACACTACAGAAAAAAATGCATGAGAAAGAGACAGAGTTACACTGGAAATTCAGACTCAAGTCCTTGGTTCTTTTTTAAGTTACTTTTTTTTAATTATTATTATTATTTTGACAGATCTTACACTTTTTCATACTAAAATATGTAGCCCTATCTGTATTTAGAGAATTTACTATGGCACCTTACTTGTACTATTGCATCATGATTGCCTTGGGAATCTTCAGAAAACTTGATCTAAATGCTATGCTGCATAACCAATTGATTATGCATTGCACTGCTGATTCCCAAATTCAACTTGCACCAGAAAAATATGCACTAGAATGCAAATTCCTTAAAGGGCAGCATAGATTCCCTTCTAAGAAGTATGGACATGAGAAAATTGCCACTTCTCAATCATAAAAGGAGTTTTACATAGGTCTTATGAGGGATTTGTGCAGTTTCCTTATGTTCAAACAGATAATGTGGTCACATTTCTCAAGTCAAAATTTAATTTAATTCAGAAAGAAACTGAAAGGAGATATTTCATAGCTTGGCATCTGGGCCTTGTGATTACCTTCCAAAGACGAGAGGAAGCAGAGTGAAGTCATATGTAAATTGAACTCTGCATAAAAAAAATAAAAGTGTAAGCCATATTTTTGTCAAATAGAAATAAAACATTCTTAAAAGTAATGTCTGGGCCTGTCTTAGTGTTTTCTGAGTCCTTTTTCATGGTAACAGTCAGAAAAAAAAAAATCAGAAAGAAAAGCTATTAATATTATGTATTTGACCAAGTAGAAAGTAATGGAATATGAAATGTGTAATATAACTATTTGGTATGCTTACCTTTATAATGACTTGCAGTGATGAGTTGTACTGTTCAGCATATACCCCTTTGTATTGTGAGGCTGAATTTTAGAAGATGTACAAATTTGGGTTTAGTAATCATAACTGGAGAATAATGACATTCCAATTTAATTGTTTGACTAGTTCTAGCTCAGAAAGGAGCAGAAGTTAAAAACTGTGGAAAGATGGCTTGGAAAGGATTGGTCAGATTTACTGGGGTGTGCTTATACATGTACATGGGAGGGATCCAGCCAGCACAACAGAATGATACACAATATTTGTGGTATCCATTATCGGATGCAAATGTATCTTTGCATGTTCATCCTATGTGTCTAAGGAGCAGAAAGTCCTTAGTTCCCAGTCATTATTGGTTTTGTCCATGGCAGTCATCACTTGCTTTCTTCTGATATTTTTGTCCTTGTTCTATTCATAGAAACATAGAATGGTTGGTGTTGGAAGGTACCTCTGTAGTCCAGCCCCCCACCAGTGGAGGAACACCTAGAGCTTGCCACAAAGGAACAGATCCAAGTGGGTCTTAAAAGTCTCTAGAAAAGGATCTGTTGCCTAATGGTAAAAAAGAAAAGTTCAGGTCAAGGTAATCTGATATAAGTGACTGCTGACTCTTGAAGCCAGATTTCCAAGGTTCTAAATTCTTCCAAGAACATGTATTTGTGAGTTGTGAGATAGATCGTCCTATGTACAATTTAGTGTCTGTTTACAAAGTAGACTCACTGTTCAAAGAGTCTTTAACGGCAAAGTTTTGTGAGGGGGAGGGCTGTCTACTTCAGAACTTTTCTAGATGAGAAAAGCTCCCATCTCTTCACATAACAACCAGTTTACAAAGGATTTCACTGCACTTTCTCAATGCAGACCATATTGATCATGTAGTCCTCACATGTCCGAGTGAAAGGGAACATGTAAGTAATGCCCTTTGCAGAAGAAACTGATTTTTAACTAGCTTGCCACATCCCATTTCACTGAGGCATGCTTTGAGAAGATAATGTATAAAAAGAGTCTGAACTCTCCATCATTTTTTACAATGGAGTTGCAAATATCCTATTCTATATTTTTATATTCCAAATTCAATTAAATAGAGCATTTTAAATTATGTAAGAAAAAGCCCTATCTTTTCAGAATAGTGTCTTTTAGGATTAAAGTTGTTAGTAGTTATGTTTTTATTTTACATGTATCTTCTAGACTTAAGAACAAGTAGTGATTTGCAGATGGCCTTCATAGTGTATGGCTGACTAGAAAAAGAATAGTCTGTTCTGTGATGCATCTGTTTTACAGATGATAAAGAAAAGCTCTTCAAATAAGGTTTATAAACCAGCTTGAAATATTTGCAGCCTAAGTTATTAACTAGTAACTCATAATTTAACTATGATAAATACTTCCTTTCTCATATCCTGAATTCTAGATTTGATGTTTAGATCATGAATCATTTTCTTGAATGTTTGAGCTATATTTATTTGAGCTATTCTGATCAAGCCACGGAAAGGCATAGAAGATTAAAATTTGAAGAAAATTTTGCCATTCTACATAATTCCTTATTCAACTTGATTTCGTTAATTTCTTTAATAAAGTCTTTCTGCTTCCTTTCTTCTAACACACAAAGTATCTAGAGATGTTTACTAGCTATTTGTTGTGAAAGGAAGACAGACAGGATGAGAGACTGTGGAAGGGAGGAAATAAAAGTTTCTTTAAGCAAAAGAATGTTTCATCCCAAAGAGGCAGAAAATGGCAGTTGTGTTTCTGTCATCCTTGCAGAATAATACAGAAGTAGGGGGTCCATAATGTGATTCTCAGCTATAAATTGAGTAACTCTGCTGCAGGCACTAATAGAAGTACATTTGTCTGTGGTTTCACCTGTGCAGGACAGAGATTTACCAGAACATCATTTTAGTACTCATCTTGAAATATGAGATGAGTTTTTACTTCGTTCATCAGCATATACTCGAATATCACTTTGACTTCCTAAATATACTTGATGAGTTGATCTGCTGTACACAGCCTCTCGGTATTTATATCATTGGTAGTTTTGGTAAGGCCATTGTTGTGCTTCCATACATGATGGAATGACTGAATATGGATGTGGCAGTGATTGCTGCTATCTACAAACATAACAGTCATTTACAGTTCACTTTTTAGATTACTACTACTACTACTACTGAAAAACTGTGGGATATTCTTTAAAATCGTGAATATGATTACTTCAGAGCATAGTCATTCTAAATTTAATGAAAGCCAAATGATTGTTTATGACAATAGGTGAAATGTTCAAATGGTTTCCCAGTATTTAGGGTGAAGATGATTCATAATAGTCTCTAGAATCCCTGTGGAAATGTATGTGTATCTATTCTTTTCTGTTACGTAGTGGGGTCTTTCTGTAAGGTATTCAATATCTGTGTTCACAGTAACATCTACAGCATTCTTCCCTTGGTGATCGATTTCAGTAATGTTCATCATTATGTACTAATTTTATATGTTGCCTTAATGGTCAAGGCTGCTCAAACTTGGGTGCTTTCTTTTTCGTTACTTCCACCTGGGAAAATGAGAAGGACTGACTCTTTGCTGTATGCTTCAGAATAGAAAATCTCATTGTGCTAACAGGGTTACCGTTCCAAATCCAACTGTCAATCTCAGTCCCTTGGAATGTCAGGTTTCACAGGTCAAGCTATAGCTTGTTAAGACATTTCACCAGTCCAGAAGTAGTAGATGTTTAGTTAAAATCTTGAAAATCTTTATGCTCTGCAACTTTCATTACATTTTATCTGTTTCTCTACATTCCTTCTTAATATCACTGTCCTCTAACAGAATACATTGCTCTAAGAATGATTAGAAATATCCTTTACTCTCACCACTGCAACTAATTGACCTCCAAACAGCAGCAAGAGAGATGTGGAAAATAACCTCTCTCAAACTTAAACTCTTACTGTAAGTCTAAGTTCTTCCTGGAGCTGATAGTCACAGTAAAAGGTCTGTGCATTGATATAGGGTATATTAATGAACTCTACCTCATGTTAGCCCAAAACTCGTAGTTCTTGAGGTAAAAGGAGTGATAAAAAGGCTATGAAAACTTTCCTATCAGTATACTTGTTATGTGGGGAGGATGCTTTTGTGATGATACAGAGAATCAAAGTATTTATTCACAGATTCATTATTGGTCTAACAATCAATTAATGACTCCAGGTCACAGAACTCTATTTTTTAATACCTCCTTATCTCTAAGCTGCTTACGATAGTGATGGCGTCTTGGTCTCTTTCATTCCTTTTTTTTTTTTTAAAAAAAAGGTGTCAAGTGTCAAGGAAATTTATATTTGGGATTTGAAAAAACTCTGTGTCTTCTACAAGAACAGGAGTGCTTTGATTAATTCTGATGTTTTCATTGAAAACAGTATAAAAGTTATGGCTTATAGTAATGTGTCTAAAATGTTTTCAGCCAGCTTTGTAACTGGGCAAATAATTTACCACATATGAATTACTCAGAGGTGGTGTTTACTTCAGGTACAGCAGGAGATGTCAGCAGAAAAACACTTTGTGTTTCATATAAGATGTGAATTTTCATTTTATTTCAGTATTTGGCATTTATGCACTTGCAAAATGTTATCAACAACATTTAACAATATTTCCATCCTGTACCACTTAGGTTTGTTAAATTTTGAAAATTTGCAGGTGTTTAATGATAAAGATGAATAAATAAAAGATTTGGTTTGGCTGAAAATAAATTGATCATGATTACAAATTCAAATTCACTGTGTTTAATTGTCCAGAATAAGTGAAATTCTGTAAATGAGCAAATACCTTTATCTTCAATTTATAAAGGATTTAATTTTCAATTTTCAGTTGTGGTAGATAAAATATTTGCAAAATCTCACCTACAGATTCCTGGTGTTCCAACCTAGCATTTTAATTTACAGATATCCATCTATTTACAATTTTAAAGGTTAGTTTTGGTTTGGTTTGTAATATTATTTTTTTCTTAGTACCTTTTTTTTTTTTTCTTTTTCTGTAAAGTGGAGATCTGAGACCATCTTCTAGATGCCTTGTAAGAGAAGGCCAAGTAAAGATTTATCCTTCCCTATAGGTTTTCTTGTGGAAACATTTCTTCTTCTCCAAATGGATAAAGTTTACTACTTCCAAGGGCTTCAATTGAAAAGTTTCCTCTTATCCTAAATAACATATTCAGATTCATGAAGCTGCTAATAATACTCCTAAGTACGAATACTGTAATTACAAGTAATTCCTTAAAGAAGATACAAACCCCACTTTTAGCATAAATCTTTTGTATATTTTATGGAATAATTTGTATTGACTGTGTTCATAGTACCACCAACTGATATTCTAAAGTTCAGATTAGAACATATATGAACAAACAGGAAATTTTACAAGATTTTTCATTTCTTATTCTTCCAGACTTAGATTTGGCACAAGAATAGGTAGCCTCATTTGAATATGACCTATAAAGTACCAATTGCTGTGGGTGAATCAGATGTTGATTTTATTTTGATATAATCAGCTAATTATTTCTGTGTAGTGTCATTTTATGATTTCAGCTTTATTGACTCAAATTTTAAAACTTTGTCTTAAGAAGTGGACAACGGTGGTAGAACATCACTGTTTTGAATGATACTATAAAATCTTTCAAGTAAAGTTTTGTGTCTCTATCTCCTAACTGTGTGTGTTTCTATCTTACAGGGATGGAAACTGCCTTACTTCTTTGTTGCTGGACTTCTTCTGGGTTAAAGTACTTCTACTGTACTGACCAACCTTAAAATTTTGTTGTAAAGTTGTTATCCAGGATTCATTCAGCTTCAAATTTGATTATTTCAAAATACTGTTTATTTACATTACTGACTTGGAGTAGACAGTGTCTAGCTCAAGGATGCTTCTTACTGACACATTTTTAACTTGGTAAATCAAACCTGTGATATGATTGGAGTGCTAGAAGAAGGGCTAGAGATAGGTAGGCCAAAGACCTTTGAAAATGAGAACCAGTCTATTAATTGAGGTCGATATTTAATGGGCCACTTGTATAGTAAGTCAAGGACAGATATCTTTTATCCTTCTACTTTTAAATTTGAAGAGAGACAACCAAATGATTTTCCAGTCAATTAACACTGCTTCTTAATTGACTATATCTCTACTGCCTACATGGTGTAGAATGGATAGTTGTATGCATTTGGTCTGATGTGCCACAGTTGTTCCAGTGGCCATTATGATGATGTTGATTTGCACAATCACATTTGTTGGTAGGTGATGCAACCCTTTAAATGTAAAGCTATGTTTTACTATCATTCTAAATTTTAAACAACAGTATTTACATTTATACACTGAAAGGAACAGTACACTGATTTTTATTTGTTTCTATTATTATTATTAACTTATTTATGATTGTTATTTTTTTCTTTGTTACCTTCAATAATGCCTGCTCAGTGCCACATCTATTAAGGCTCTTTGCCCTGCAGGCAACTGTCACAGGGAAGACAGAAACAGAACAGCTAAATGACTAAAATTCTTTTCAGGAAAAAAATAAAGAATCTCTTTCAGAAGGAAAACTGTGGTGTGAATAAAAACATGATGGTATGTTATTCCCCTCCCTTGTGGTTTTTGAAATTCAAGGAAAAGTTATTAGAAGGTCATAGACTAATGGTTTTAATCTTTTAATCTTGAAAAGCTTTTATATAATAAGCAACTAAATACAATTTTCCTATTAATGTGCATATTGTAGCTTCTTTATATAGGTTGATTATTATAGAGCCCTAAACAACATTTCATGATTAAACACACCCCAGAAGTATAGCTGTTACAAAAAAATACCTATGAAGTACCTATAAAAAGTACTTAGAGGAGTTGTATCATAAAAGATATGTCTAGCTAAAAATCTTTTCATATCAGTAAAAACTATTAATTTGTAAAATACGTTAAAAGTTCATCCTTACTGATACAGTCCATCTTCTAAATTCCTCACTTCGTTGCCTAGTAAAATGTAGGATGTCATCTATCTAACATATCTGACATGTGAGTTATGATGATATATAGATAATATTTGTTGGAACATGATTATAACACAGCTTTCAGATACTTTGCTAATTTCTAAATATGACATATCTCTATACATACATTAATTTTTTAAAAACAGAGCTGAGAAGGCCCGAATGTCAAGTACTACAATTACAAGTTATTCTGAATCTTCACAGGGTAACAGAAAACAGTGCAAGACCTAGAGCAGTTGTTTTGTTTCGTTTTTTAAATCTAGTGGTACTTCATTCTACTCTTACAGGTAACAAATCCTTGGCTAGACTAGTTATATTGTAAACAGAGTGCTCCTTTACTTTTGGGTAGGCCACTTCAAACCATTTAGGGTCCTAATTAGAGATGAGTAGAACATAAAATACTTTTGGGTATCCTTAAGTAAAGGTTTTGATATTTTTGGACAACTGAACTACACAAACTCTACTAAAACTGAGAAGAATAGGAAAACAGACCTGAAGAATCAAATCCTTTGCCTTTTGAAGACTGAAAATTATACTGTGAATATCTTGTATGAAATGAATATATATTTCAAAATACACAATAAGGTCTCTTTTATCTCATCCTCATCATTAATACATACCCAAGAAAATGTTCCATAGTATTACTACGGGACAGTGTGTCTCAGTCTACTTTGATCTTTGAGCCATATTTAAATAAGAAATTTGAACTTGCTTGACATGTAATTCTATCTGAAATAAGATATAATGGTTTAAATGCATTTTCCAAAAGTCTTTGTTACATATTATTGCAGCTCAAATGTCGTGCCTGAAAAGAGTTTTGTAAACTTTGACACTGTCATCTGACCAACCAAACCATGTTTGAAATTGTTATCAATACTGAATTTTTAAGTGAGCTCAAAGCTCAGTGAAGGCAACCTGACAGGCAGCTTCTTGGAAGTATTGTGTCTTAGTAACCTTAAACATGGCTTTTCCTATTGAATTCTTTAGTACTAATCTAATCTAAACTAATCTAAATGTCTTTAAAAATCCTAAAATGCCATAGAGGCTACCATATAAATAAAATAATATTAATAAATATTATTAATAAATTATGTTGGAATCAGGGATGAATATGTTCATGGCATTTGTGACAGCAGTGAATGACCCAACATTGACA